>JABMDO010000338.1:0-35815 GCA_014851415.1 Cnaphalocrocis medinalis
CTATATATGGAGCATTTTGATTAGGACAAAAAGAACGTTCATTGTGTATTTTTTCTCTTATTTTTTTTTTTAAAATCAACGTGCGCAAACTACTTACAAAGGCTTCATTTATTTATGAAGCCAAAACTGGTGACGTCAAACGGGGACCTTTACATTTTATTTATTTTCTCTAATAAATAAATACCTTTTTGGAATTTCACAAATTTTAAAATCCCTTTCAGACTAATCTAGAAATTGGCTTTTTTTGCGGTAGTATTTTTGTCCTATTGTCTATTGTTCCAAGAAAAATAACAAAATTAATTTTAGTTACTTTTTTATGATTTGGATACAGTATGACCTTATTTAGATGTTTCTCGTCGTAAAGATAGCATTTATATAACTCGATAAAGTGATTCTATATCTCATCGTCGTGATATGCGTTGACGGCGCAGAGCTATAAAGATAAAAATAATATGAACAGTTATGATAACGTGTCCGTGTTTTTAAAGGGAACCTGAAATCGTTTATTATGTCTAGAGTCTAAAATCCATGGTCCAAAGTAAGGCTGCGTTCCCATTTAAGCGGAATGGGGTGGAGCGGAGTGAATTCCACCAATAGAATTGCTTAAAAGTCCGCTTCTCAACGTGCAAGCTTCTTCACAACGCGGCCTTACGGCCCTTGCACGTCGCAGGCCAATTTTCTCCGCGTCAGCAATTATGTATTCAGTAGAGACGTAGACTAAATGCAACACTGTAAATATTTGCACCACAAGATTTTTCAAAAGTCATATTATAACAAAATTATATAATACAGCCTCCCGGTATGTGGTAACTTGTGAGTTCGAGTCCTGAACCCTTCAATGATTTTTTTAATTGCATTATTTACTTATTCTTGCTCAGGTTATCCAAGACAGCAATACAAGCGACTGAGCGAGAGATACAAGTGAAAGCACCATGGGGGAACATAGCAGGTACGTTGAAACCGTAGGAGAGCCACGCTTCGGTATGAATGGGCTGGATTAAATAATATTATAATATACACGTTGCTTCTCCTTCCAGCTTTATCCTGGGGCGACCCCACCAACCCCCCAATCTTCCTCTGCCACGGCCGCCTCGACTCGTGCACCTGCTTCCGCCCCCTGGTCCACCAGCTCCCAGCAGACCGCTTCTACGTCAGCGTGGACCTTCCCGGGAACGGACGCTCTGACCCCCTCACGAGGGGCGCCAGGCTGACGATCTTTGACTTCGTCCCGGCATTGGTGAAGATTAAGGAGTACTTTAAGTGGGAGAAGTTCGTTTATGTTGGACATTCTTTGGGTGCGCTTTTGGGTGAGTGTAAAATCCATACTTAATATTATATGGGAAAGTGTGTCTGTCTGTCTGTATGTTGGTTTTTATTTCTGCTGTCCTTTGTCAGCGTCCGTCCCTTACTAATATTATAAATAGGAAAGTGTGTCTGTATGTTTGTCTTTCTTTGACGGCAAAACGGAGCGGCGAATTGACGTGATTTTTTAAGTGGAGGTAGTTGAAGGGATGGAGAGTAACTTATGCTACTTTTTGCCCCTTTCTAGCGAAGCCGCGGGCAAAAGCTAGTACCTAAATAAATAAATAAATGCGCCAGACAATCACACCAATCAACCTGGTCTCAAACTAAGGCAACCCCTGTACTATGAGTACCAGGTGGCGATAATTAAGTGGGGGCGTCAGCCCAAAACACCCAGACCCAAGAAAACTTAGAAAATGTAGTTTCCTAAATTGACTTGACCGGGAATAAACCCGGGACCTTTCGCGCTTCGGACGTACACCTTCGCCACTGGGCCATCGACGCCGTCCAAATAATTTATTCCAGAAACTCAAAATGTATGCCTAGTGATTTCCCCTATTTTTTTTGTAGTATTGGCACAATACGTACCTAAGTACAAAACCTAATCAGTTCAGATAGCAGTGGGGCCCCATTTTTTAATTTGCCCCAGGGCCCTTGATTACCTAGCTACGTCACTGACCTGGATATTCCTCACCAGGCAAGTACTACAACATCATCTACCCCGGGCAGATGACGCGCGTGGTGGAGCTGGACCCCGAACCTGCGTACCTGCCGATTGGCTTCATGGACTTGCGGACCTGGTACCGGGCCAAATACGAGACCTTTTACAGGGACTACGGGAAGTACGCGGGCGGGGTTGATGCCGCCCCGAAGTATACTTATGAAGAGGTGAATTTTATTCGTTATTTTTTTTCTTTTTATGGTATAAGATAGCAGACGAGCAGGCGGATCACCTGATGGTAAGCAATGGCCACCGCCCATGGACACTTGCAACACCAGAGGAGTTACAAGTGCGCTGCCAACCTTTTGCTCCCCAGATTTCCCCCTTTCCCTTAAATTGGACTTCCAATACCCACTCTCGCCTTCAAAAGTTTATTTCACAGATGGTTTTCTCCTGTTTTCTGGCGAGTTATTTGGTTGTTATTTGTAATTACGTGTATTAAAATCGATAAATTATGCCTGTACCCAGTGATGCCGATTATTTTTTTTGCAATCATTAGTGATTTGATTGAATTATGATTTTTTATTAATGTTGGTAATATTTGGACAAAATGACATGTATACACATGAAATGGACAAAACGACATAGGTATGTATGGTATATTCCTGCTTCCAAAAACCCTCAACAATCAAATAAGGTGTTGTTGAGACCTCTTAGGCGATGCGTTGCGAAGACTTCTTAGGCGATGCAACAGACGATGACAGTGACTACGCTTGAATTTATTGTAATGACCTTTTTCCCGGTCTAAGTCCGGCGAAGGCTGGTTAATATGTATGACTTGTTCCCTTTGGGCTCATGCGTCATGTGCTGATGTCCCAAAGAAGACAAAGCGATTTACTTGTGAACTTTGTTCCTAAAAAGCTGTATGTCATTATGTCCATACCTTGTATGCCATTTTGTCCATACTATACGGACAAAATGGTTTTTGTTAGAGGTTAATATTTATCTTAATAATTATTTTATTATAGTTCCTATTTGATTGAAAGACTGTGTTACTGATAGCTAATAAACCTCAAATGACTGTAAACGATTGAAACTGATAATAGTGCCATTAAATAAATAAATATGATTAAAAAACAAAACACCATGTCATTTTGTACGTACTTCCCCTACTTCAGTCATGCTAGACCGTTCATACCAATGCGTAGTTCGCTCTAATAAATTAAAGACCTTGGTTCCAGATCCGATCCCGGCTCATGAAAGCTCGAGGCATTGATGAGGAGACCACCGATCAGATTCTTGAAAGGTGCTTGGTGCCAGCTGGTGATGGGAAGTACAGGTAATTTGTTTGGCTAAGTAACCCTCCTTCCTCTCAGAGAGACCTTACACTATCGTCTTTTGAGCGTCGGCGTCTTACCGGCGACCACCCCATACGAGCATTTTTGGGCGTTGCGTCGACGCGGCGTCTGAATACGCTAGTGTGGGGTGGTCAAATAAAATAATTACCGGACTTGCCAAATAGATCTTGGGCCATGCGGCTCTGAATATTGAACATAGCCATCCAGCCAGAGAAAAATACCAACTCAAATCTTTATTATCTACTTCCAGAATAACATTTGATCAGCGTTTCAAAGTGATGGCCTTAATGCCGTTCTCAGCTGATCACGTAAAGGACCTGTACACAGCATCAGCGACGCCTACCCTGGCGGTCTTCGCGCAGGAGACCATAGACCGGGGGGTCTATGCCGGGCATCCCTTCGCGTTGGACGATGAGGCGTGGCCTCACAGGAATTATAGGTGACTATCGTCTTTATTCTCATAATTACAATATAATTAATAATTACAACATAATTAGTTTCCGTGGGAGAGCCACGCCTCGGCGTGAATGGGCTGGTTCGACCGGAGTGATACCACTCAGAAGACGGCCTCACAGAAAACCGGCGTGAAGTAGCAGCATGGCATTATAATTGTAATAACTTTAACGTTTATGATATTAGTGGAATTTGTGCCGAAAATATTGAAAAAATAATAATAGATTATTTTTTTACAGGAGCTTAGTCTTGCCTGGCGGTCACGATGTCCAGCTGCACCATACGGAGAAGGTTGCCCAGCTGATAGTCGAATTCCTAAAGAAATAGAATCAATAATAGCAAAATATACAGTGTAGGTAATACTTAGTCAATCGAAATATTCTTGTTAAGCAAATAAAATTGTTAAAACTAAAATTAAATGTTTTTTTTAATACCATAGAATAAAAGTTGTTGCTGGACATGTTGTAAATACTTATCAAGAAAGCAAGAAAAAAATATTAGGAGGATATTGTGAAGTCAAAAGTTTTTGGGGCCTAAGCGGGTGGATTGCACTTTTTTTTTCAATCAATCAATCAAATCATTTATTTCTTGAAGATACAGCTTGTATTTCTATTCGTGCAGATTTTCTAAAAAAGTTTAATTTTCAATTGAAATTTAATAGATAACTATAGCATATCAAACGAACTTCAGAGTGAAGTTCGATAGCTATATATAAATAGCTTCATTCGAAGATATTATTTACAGGTAGTCCCTAAACCTACAAGGCGACTTCGCACGATATTTAGATGCTCAATTTACTTTTTTAAATTATAATTTATATTTAAAAGTATTAAATTGACTTTAAAAGTCACTCAACTGACTAAAAATATCATCCAAAATTCACTATAACGTTCCCGCCATTCCTAGTTTACTTGGCTGTCAAATATGGCGGTTTGTCTCATTCCTTCAGAGTATATATCTACATATATAGAGTACCTTACCTAATTATAGGTATAGGTACTTTTGCAAACTTTTTTGTGGGTATTCTTGGGTGGGTGGGACATAATATCTTCGAATGAAGCTATTATATAATAGCTATCGAACTTCACTCTGAAGTTCGTTTGATATGCTATTATATTTCATAGCTCCATTCTTCAGATATTATTTACCAGGTAGATGTTTAGAGTTGAAAGGTTTTGCAATGAAACAATTTCATAGGAACTAAACATTTGCGTTTATTACTTATAACACTGAACATATTATTTATGCTGATACATAAGAATCTGAACATATGATTCACAAAATCTGTTGTTATATTGTGGTATGCTTAGGTAATGATTCCTATAAGAGTATCAAAAATTGATTGAAAACAATACAGAGAACTACAAATACCTTATATATTATTTAAACAATTTTCTTGGATCAAAGAAAGAAAATTACATAATTATTATATTAACATTACCAACGAAATAATCAACTTGGTGGTAAAACAACTGCATTTGCAAATGTATTTGGATTTATTATTTCCCTTTGGTAAAATCGGGCAAATGTGCTTGAGGCAGCAGGTCCAACCTGCTGCTTTTCTAATAGTGTCAATGCTTACGCCAGCGCGGCCTGCTGCGGACGAAGCGCGTGGCGGGTACTATGCGCACTGAATGTACTCACGTTCACCCCGCTGTCTGATAATACTTGTTTTATCCAACGACTAATTGTTTGTGTTGTTGCTGGTTTATGTGGTGGTTGTGGGGTTATTAGAAGTTTATTGGAATTTGTTGGTCTTTTGTTAGCTGTAATTGTCAAATAATCTGTGAGAGTGGTAGCTGGACAGATATTGATATTTTCGTGAAAATACGGCAGTATTAATGTGGGTTGTTCTCTACCGGGGCCAGATGTTTTTATTATGTCGGAATTGTAATCTGAATGTTATTTTCTGTTATTACTATGTTCTCTAGATTGATTAGCGAAAGTGTTTGGACTCTATGTGCCGTACAAATAGCTAATAATGTTACTAGTTTTTTTGTTATTATTTCTAAACTTAATGTGTTATGTGGGAAGAATTTAGATAGATGTGTCAAAACTATTTGTGGATTCCCATGTGTGTGTATACTTAGGGCAATTGGGTTTTATTTTGTAAGCACCTTTAAGTAAGCGTTTTATATTATTATCTGATATAATATGACTTCCTAATAATAACGAAAGGGCGGATCGATGGCTATTAAGGGACCCGTAAGAAACACCTTCATTAAATTTTTGTGCTAAAAATGACAAAATATGAGTTTATCGGGTGCCAAAAACATCTAGCTGATTTTCCATTACAATATTGCCACCATAATTTATACGAGCTGTTGTACTGTCTTATTGTACTATCAGCTAGCGAAGCTAACATAAGGTTCATTGCGTCTGGTGGTGTATTTTGCCGGCTGAAGGCTTGCTGCAAAGCCTGGCGGCAGCAGGGTAAGTGTGGCGTGTAGCGGGTGGAGACTCCTGAAAGGAGATTTTTAAAAATATTATTATTTGGAGTGAAATATACTATTTCTGATGCAAGGAGGTTTTTTCAACAGTGGATACCAGGGTTGCGGAAGGCAATATGGAAACACTAGTATGCCGTTTGCATTGTCATCAACAATTTTTCCTTAGGCATTTCCAAATTAGTGAAAAGGGTGGGAAAGCGTAAAAGTTTATATTCCGCACAATCTATGGTAAACGCATCAATGTATGTTGCGTCTGGGTCTTGTTTCCAAGAGGCGAAACAGGGACATTTTGCATTGGTTCGTGAAGCGAAAAGATCCACATTTGGGGAGCCCAGACGCTCGTAATAGTTTTCAAATGCCTGATTCGACAATTCCCACTCAGTATCGGGGTTAATTATTCTAGATTCAGCATCTGCCTGATTGTCTTTCGTATTGACGTACGACGCCATACAATCCCAATGTTTCTCTTTTCACACCACTGCCCAAATTTGACGGGAAAGGTTGTTTAAATGAGGGAACTGAATGCCTCCCATACGGTTTTACGTAGCTCACCGCCGTTGTATTATCAACACGTAACAATAAAGCCACAGTTGGTTTCGTGTTTCGCAAAGACCTTTAGTCCTAGAGGTATGGCTAGAAGTTCTTTATAATTAATGTGATGTGTATTTTCATCTTCTTTCCATGCTCCATGAGTACGTTTATTCCCCACAATTGCACCCCATCCAGTATTGTGACTGCATCTGTATATATTTCTAGCTTAAAATGTGGGTACCTCATTTCGTTGAATGAGTTTTTTTACGTTAGTTGACCACCAATTAAATCATATAATATACTTTAGGTAGCATAATTTTTTCGTCATAACTCGGAATTTTTTAGCAATGCAAGGTATTTTTGTCTTTCTAAGATTTTAGTGTACACCCAGCCTATTTAATAGCTGGACCAGCTGCAACTAAAACGCCAATAAGTTGAGCGTATTCCCTCATGGAGCATGTAGATATTTTTGAGAATTTTTTAACCAGTTGTGCTATATTGTCTCGTTTATCATCAGGTAGGCTAATTGTCATAGACTCAGTGTCAAACATGAACCCTAGAAATCGGCACACTTTTGTGGTTGTAAATTACTTTGTTCAAAGTTGACTACAAAGCCCAGACTTTGAAGGAGACGTAAGGTCTCAAGTACGTTATTTCTACATTCGTCAAAAGTGTCACCTATGCACAGAATGTCATCGAGATATATGACAGATTTTAAGTTTTGTCTCCTTAAGAATGAAATTACTTCTCTCATTATTTTTGTGAACACCCAGGGAGCTACTGACAATCCGTATGGCATGGCAGTGAATTCAAATGTAGAGTAAAAGCGCCAAATATGGACCGGTTCCATAATATGGACTACCTTTATTTCTCAAAAACCGTCCGTCGTATAAAGCCATCGGTTGCTGCACGCTAAACTCCATCCCCCCCGCAGCTCGCTAGTCGTCTGCAAGTCACCAGAGAGCTCGCACGTGTTCACAGCAGCCACTTTTCGTTTCAATCAACGCGCGATGTAATTTTTTACCTAATTTCGTAAGCTCATAATTTCAGCAAATATTACTGTTTGGGAAAGTGGATTAAACTAGCGGAAAGGTAAGTTATTTGACTTTTTTTTATATTAAGTTGCAATATCCAATAGTTTTAATAATTTTCTTAGCAACAATATTAACCTAGAGATGTATGTGTATTATAATATGGACCACCGGCGTGTTTTGAATATGGACTAGTGGTCCATATTAACAACAGTCACTTAAATTTTAATCTGATTGTTTTAGGATGGAAGACCAACCAATCACTTAGCGACGTTACGAATCATAAACATGGAAGAAAATCATTCATTAATTCATGGAGAGAATGGATTCCGATGTGCATCATGTAGGCAGTGTGCTCATGAAGGACTGTGCTGGCATAGAAGATGTGATTTCTATGTATGCGAATTGTGTACCAACGATAGGTTTAATCTTAATGAATGACTGATTTATTTTCTAGGCAACGTTTATTTTATACGTTTATTTTTTAAACAATATTGAACCCAATTTACTATGGTCCATATAATATGAAACCTATGTGGTCCATATTTTGTACACTTTTTGCAAATGCACAAAAGTGTCATATTTTAGAAAATGCTTGAATATTTCTAAAATGTTCACGTTTCTTTAGAATTATATAATTGTTTTGATACCAAATAACTAACGAACTGTTCAAAATATATAAGGCTGATTAATCTTAAAATTCTGAGTTTTATTTTACAAAATCCTTATTGGTGGTCCTAATTGGCGCACTTACTCTAGTACTATCATTTGAATTAGGGTTTGACTGAAATTGAAATCGTAGGTATTTACGATCTTCATACTTAACGGGTATTAAGAGATACGCTTCTTTCAAATCTATAGTTGCTAAATAACCATCTTTGGGGATTAGCTTTGCCGCTGTTCGATGGTCTTCCATCTTAAAGTGAGATTTCGTAATGAATTTATTGAATTCTTTTAAGTTTAATATGAATCGCTTATTACCGTTAGGTTTTGGTGCTAAGAAAAATTTTGGACAATATTGATCATTCACAGGTTTACATTTACTTACTGCCACCTAGGTGAATTAACTTATTGATTGCTACCCCTACCTCCTGCATTTCTGTTTGTGTAAAATTATTTGATGGAACCTGATACTGCCACTACTTGTTTACAAAGAGGTAGAGAAAAACCATTTCTAATCCAGTCTAGTACAGAATTATTAGAGGTGATATTTAGCCAAGAATCAAAGAAATAAGTTAATCGACCAGCATGTACCTGGGTTATTGTGGAGGGGCCCGTGGTCGGTTCTGGTAAGCAGGGCGTGGTTCTCGCCTGGGCGGGAGCATCGGTGGCGCCATCAAAGGTGTTGGGTCTTGTCTTCGACTTGACGGTAATGGTCTCTTGTATCCTCCTCGTAACCTGCCTGATGGGTAGCGCGGAGGAGCTTGCCAGTTTCCCGAGTAGGATTGTCGGGATGTAGAGGGTTGGCTGAAGGTTGGTTTCGTTTGAGTTTTCCGCATTTGGTTTCCTTGTTTTTCTAAAGTTTTGGCATCCTTTATTTTTTCGGCCAGTTTTTCTCCAAATAATAGGGTTTCGTCACGCTCCGTATCTTGGACCACGGCCAGTGTGGTTTTATCAAGTCTAAAACCCACTATTTTCTCTCTTATTTGCGTGTACTTTGCGTGGATATCGCAGAGCATCCGATTAGCATTACTTAGGTGTTTTAGAGCCAAGGCTCTGTTGTCACCGTTCATCATCAGAGAGTCCATAGCTCTGCTCACGGCAGTTACAGCGGAGCCAAGCTGTTGTTGCATTGTAACCCATCTCTTGTCTTTGAGCTAGCAATATGGTCTAAAGCGGCGCCAATTTCTGGATTAACTTGTGGGGCCTGGAGCAGCTTACAATTTTCAGGAATAAGATATTCCTTGAGCAATTTTTCCTTGCCGTCATGTGGCATACCCTTTTTAATAGAGGTTGCCATAATTTATAAGTCTATCGCTTATATTTGGCCCATACTTCGCGGCGTCATCAGTAGATTCGCCAAGTGCCGCTAGTAGTTCTGGATCTATTTGATCGACAGTTGTATCGCTTTTTGCGGTATCTGGCTCCACCAGTATGGTTGGTTCAGATAAATCTGGCCCACGAGCGTCTAGCTCGTAAATACGAGCGCCTAGCTCGTCAATAGCTAAGTTATGTGATTCTGATCCGATAGCCTCTGGTTCCTGGACAAACGGGATCGTTTCCTCGTGGGAAAAACTCTGGTGCTATTTCGTAGCTGTCCATGGTTAGAGAGTTTTCGGATAACGGAAGTAACGGTTAGCAAACTATCGTCGCTGTGAACACTGTTTTTTCCGTTTTAATTTCGCAATTTGCGTTCATAGTGATCTATTAGATCTTGAGCACTGCGTTTTGGCATTTTATTACTATATTTTCCAGTGAGGTGTGCGTTCGTCGCCTCGCACGAAAAAGGAATGAGACAAACCGCCATATTGGACAGCCAAGTAAACTAGGAATGGCGGGGAAACGTTATAGTGAATTTTGGATGATATTTTTAGTCAGTTGAGTGACTTTTAAAGTCAATTTATACTTTTAAAATATAAATTATAATTTTAAAAAAGTAAATTGAGCATCTAAATATCGTGCGAAGTCGCCTTGTAGGTTTAGGGGACTACCTGGTAAATAATATCTGAAGAATGAAGCTATGAAATATAATAACAATAATATGCACATCACTAGGCTGTCAAATCAAAAATTGTCAAAAATGGTGGCGCGTTAAAATAATATTTTTGGAATTTTCGAATTTATTTAAACTTTGTGTTCACATTAACTTCTTCAACTTTATTTACATAAATTTACAAGTCTCGAAGTTCAATTTACTTAATATCTATAACATGAAGAAACTAAAAGAATGGTTTGTAGAAGCTCCGTGGGGGAAAATTGCTTGTGAGTATTTTGTTCATAATTTTCTATTTTTTTAATTTGGAAAGTTTTCAAAGTGGTAAAATCTAAGCAATCGAAATAATTATTTGATCATATTGATTGAATTCGTCCTTACTAAAAGCTCGCCAACTTTTGGTATTAAACATTGTTAATTCTGAATAACTTTCAGAATAGGTCTGTGAATCTCTGACACATGCTGAGTATGTAACTATTCAGTGTTTTATTTATTTCAATATTATTCACTTACTTTGTTTTATTATCTTGACACTGAATAAATATTTTTCTATTTCTTTAACAGTGATGTCATAGGGTATAGTCCGAGGCAAGAAAGTGTAGTTATGACCTTGAGTGCGCAGAATCCAATTTAGATAGAAAATCTTCTTTTTTACTAGTGCGCAAAATAACGGTCATCGCTATACTTTCGTGCCTCCAGCTATAACCCCACTTTTATTATGTTTAGGTACAAAACAAAAAACATTTATTTATTTTTTAAAATACACATTTTCTCTCGGTATCTTGAAGATTGTATATCTTGTAGGTATCCAGCCTCCCAGTAGGTGCGCAGATAGTATAAATTTTTATAGTCAAAATTTGACAATAAGTTTTACAATGAATAAATTTCTATTTCTATAACAGTGGTGGCATGGGGGAACCCTGCCGGAGAGCCAGTGCTGCTGGTACACGGACGGCAAGACAGTGCGGCCACATTCATCCCGTTGCTGGAATACTTGCCGGAGTCCATGTACTATGTCGCGGTTGATCTGCCCGGGCACGGGAGGTCTGATCCTTTACCAACAGGTTTGTGTTAAGGTTTTTAAGTTTATATTGTAATGTCTTCTTTTCAAACTGTAAGATAGATAGTTAGATAGATATACTTTTTTGCACAAAAACAGTTATTATCAGTGTCCACAAACCAATAAAACATAAAATACATACATGAAATACATTTATTTGCACAATTTTAGGTGGTAGGTCTTAAATGTTTAATTAATCTTGCTAAAATATTGCTAACTAGTGGCTCCCGGCGAACTTCGGTTCCACCTACTTTTTGTTTAATTTCTCACCTTTTAGACCTTCCCTGGACTACGACAAACATTTTAAAACTAAAATCAGCTCAATCGGCCCAGCCGTTCTCAAGTTTTAGCCAGACTAACGAACGGCGATTCATTTTTATTTATATAGATTACCTAGCAACCAAATCTTATTATTATTAAAAGCCCGTCGTGTCCCACTGCTGGGCAAAAGCCTCCCTACTCCTCCACATTTCACGATCCTGGGCGACTACGGTCCAGTTGGCGCAATAGGTGTCGAGCTCATCAAGCCTTCGCCTCCTCGGTCTACCTCGTGGTTGGACAGCGGAATCGTAGAACCAAATCTTACAATTAAAAAAATATATTCAACTCACAATCCTACAATTTAATTCCATTCCTGTAATCCATTTAACAATTTAATGATCCTATATTTAACATAGTTATTAAGTTTACATTTACTTAACAAATGTAAGTACGAAATTAATAAATTGAACTGAATGATAACATTTCGTCAATAGCCAGACAAGAAGTTAAAGCCTTAATAATTGTGAAATAAAATAGAGAATTATATTGCTTTCAGGTGTGATGTTAAGCAGAATTCACTTCTTAGCTGGTGTGGAGTATGCCGTGAAACATCTCCAATGGGACCGTTTCATATTCATGGGGCATTCCATGGGCTGTGAACAGGGTTGGTATCTTCCAAGGTGTTAATAATAATAAATAAATAAATAAATGCGCCAGACAATCACACCAATCAATCTGGTCTCAAACTAGGGCAACCCCTGTACTATGAGTACCAGTTGACGATTTAACTGTGGGAGAGCCACGCTTCGGCATGAATGGGCCGGCTCGACCGGAGTGATACCACTGCCTCACAGAAAACCGGCGTGAAGCAGCCCCTGTGCTGTGTTTCGCCGAGTGAGCCGGAGGCCGGAACCGGAGGCCCCACCCGGGGGGGGGAAGGGGATAAAAGGTTGGCAGCGCACTTGTAACTCCACTGGTGTTGCAAGTGTCCATGAGCGGCGGCAATTGCTTACCATCAGGTGATCCGCCTGCTCGTGTGCTACCTATCACATAAAAAAAAAAACAAAAAAACTGGGAGCGTCAACCCAGCACACCCAGACCCAAGACAACTTAGAAAATGCAGTTTCCTAAGTTGACTTGACCAGGAATCAACCCGGGACCTTTCGCGCTTCGGGCGAACACCTAAGCCACTGCGCCATCGAGGTCTAATATGTATTTAAATATTTGTTAAAAAATGCAAACGGAGAGGGCTATTCGGAATCTCCTTGCGAGATCGTGTCAGAAATGATGAGATCTATAGGAAATCTCAGGTCACAGACATAGCCCAAAGAATTGCGTTTCTGAAGTGGCAATGGGTAGGGCACATGACGAGGACAGGTAGCCGTTGTGGTGGAAGGTCCTTGAGTGGAGGCCGCGTGCAGGTCAATGTATGAAATGTTATGTGAATTTATTATTATGTAATGTAATGTAATGTAAAGTAGACTCCATTTTCAGCACTAACACTCTCTTTCGATCCATTGTACGCGATGGGTCGGCTGGTTACAGAAGCCAGCCCAACTCCGCCCAGAAGCGCAGAAGTTTCCTGGGAACTTCACAGGCTTCGCGGAGCGACCTCACCATTCCGAGGATTTGCTCGCGTTGGGTGGCCAGCGCAACGCACTCCAGGATCACATGTGTGACGGATTCCTCAGCGTTCAGGCATCCTCTGCATAGAGGGCTGTTTGTTGAGTCTATTGTGTGAAGATGTTTATTTAAGGGGCAGTGACCCGTGATTGTCCCTATCATAATTCTTATACTCTGATTCATAATCGTGTAAAGTAAACTGACAGATGTCAATGTGTCATCCCCATACATTATCACTCAAATTGACACATGCAAAATGTCAAAATGCATAGAAACTTGTCATTTTCATCCGTCAGTTTACTTTACATGATTATGAATTAGAGTATAGTTCATTTCTTGTTAGGTTTACCAGACGTTTTGTGAGTTGTGGATTAATTGAATTTATTATTATTATTTACTATCTTTCAGGAATATTCTTCAACGTGATGTACCCTGGGAAGATCAAAGAGTTCATCCTCCTGGACCCCATACCGTCCCTCCAGAGACTCCAAATCCGGGACTTCACAAAGTACTACAAGGTATTCTACGAGGAATACTACAAGAACTATGAGAAGTACAATAAAGATGACAGGGTGTACAGTAAGAGGCAAGCGTTGGATGCTGTGATGAGGGCCAGGGGACTGACGGAGGAGCAGGCAGAGGTTGTGCTGTCTAGGAATTTGTGGCCCATCGGAGAGGATAAGTATATGTAAGATTCATAGATTTTTTTATGTGAACACCATTTATTTTTTGCGATTTTTTGTGATAGGCGGCAGACGAGTATACGGGACACCTGATGGTAAGCGATCCGCCTGTTGACAGACACCTGCAACACCCTTTCCTCCCGCTTGGGCCCACGGTACACTCACTCTACGATACAGCGCAGGTGTTGCTCCACACCGCTCGTCTTTGAGGCATGGCACAAAATACATATTGACACAGAAGACTGCCCACTAAGAGCTAAAAATTTGTCATGTACTCACGCATGCGCAATAACGGGCAAAAACGCCTATTCGACCACATTAATCCTAGCCTATGACGTAAGACTGTCGAACTGTCGAGGTCTGTGGTAGAGGCCGCGCGCTTATGTAGGTACTCATGCCGGGCAACAACCCTAGCATATGTCAACGACGTCTTCTAAATTCAAAATCAGGCTGAGTCTAACTTCTGTGTGTAATTATTTTGTGGTATATCGGTATTCTATAATGTTTCGACTTTTCATAATGTTCCTCATTTATAAAGGAAATGCTAAACAATCACACCAATCAACCTAATCTCCAACTAGGGCAACCCCTGTAGGATGAGTACCAGATAATGAGTTTAAAGAGGCCCTTTCCCTTCCCGATCACGAAATGTACGGACAGCCACATATCAGGTTACTACAATCTGTCAAATTTCCTCAGTTGATATTGAACCAAACGCGTTTGACATAAAGGTGAGGTTCGAATGAAGAAATTTGACAGATTGTAGTAACCTTTTCCCAAAAGGTTAATTTTTTTTTATAGTATAGGACGGCAAACGAGCAAGCGGGTCACCTGATGGTAAGTGAACACCGCCGCCCATAAACATCAGCTACGCCAGAAGGAGTGCGGATGCGTTGCCGGCCTTTCAGGAAGGTATAGGCTCGTTTCCATAGGTATAGGACATTTTCGCAAAAGGCCCCTTACCCAAAATACATAAACAACGGCATAAATACGAAATCAGTGGACTTGGATATCTTCAATAACTCTAAAAACGTTTTTAAAAAATCTTTGTCGAAACTGCTTGGCCCCCAGACTCACATAGTAACTAATAAATAAAATAATAATAGTGTTATATTATATTATAAGATACCTACTGAAAAAAAAAATACAATTTCCCCTATGTTGCTAAGTATTTCTTATACAAATGTTGTGAAAAATAAAATTTCATTAAGACACGCAAAGCAGGGCATACAGGTAGGAAGAAGCACAATCACGAGTTTAAAGGACAATACCGGTAAAAAACAAGGAAGTAAAGATAGGATACTACAAATATGTACCGATTTTTATAGACAGTTGTACTCAAATGACTCCAATAACGCACCAGAAAGTGAATACTCATGTCCAGATCACATACCTGAAATAACTCATTCAGAGATACATCAAGTACTTAAAGATATGAAGTATCGTAAAAGTCCTGGTGACGATGGTATTACAACTGAGGCATTAAAAATCGGAGAGCCGGTACTTAGATCCCATATTGTAAATTTTTTCAATTTAATTCTTAAAACTGGTAAACTTCCAAAAAACTTTTGTCATTCTAACATTATTTTACTCCATAAAAAAGGCGAAAAGTGCAATATTGAGAACTATCGTCCTATTAGTCTTGTTTCTCATCTCTATAAAATGTTTGTTAAAGTCATCCAAAATCGAATCTCCATACTATTAGATAAACAACAGCCACCAGAACAGGCTGGATTCCGCCGGGGCCTGTCTACTACCGACCATCTCCAAACGGTTAACCAAATAATAGAGAAGCATGTAGAACACAAATCGCCACTATACCTGGCATTTGTCGATTATGCCAAGGCTTTCGATAGCGTAGCACATGCTTCTATATTCACAGCATTGGAAAACCAGGACATAGAAAAAGTATACATAAACATCCTTCAAAAAATATACAGTCACAGCACAGCCGCTATAAAACTGGACATTACTGGACCTTCTTTCCCCATAAAACGAGGCGTGAAACAAGGCGACCCTCTGTCACCCATGTTGTTTACAGCGATACTTGAAGAAGTCTTCCGAAACATAGCATCGGACTGGCAAGATCAAGGCGTAGTCATCGGAGGGAGAAGACTTACTAATCTCCGGTTTGCCGATGACATCATACTTTTTGCCAACACAGCTAGTCAGTTGCGAGACATGCTGGAGAGACTGAGCGCTGAGAGCATGGAGGTCGGGCTTCGTATGAATATGGCAAAGACCAAAGTTATGACTAACAGCGTCAAGCGCAAAATTTGTGTGAGCGATGTGGAGGTTGAATATGTTGATGACTACATATACTTGGGACAAATAGTTTCCTTCCAATCTAGGCAAGAAAAAGAGATTGTAAGACGCACAGAAAATGCCTGGAGGAGCTATTGGTCCCTTAAACACGTGATGAAAGGCGAAATACCCATTTCTTTAAAACGCAGAGTCATGGACATGTGTATTCTTCCCATCCTCACATACGGCGCCCAAACATGGTCTTTGACCGCTCGCCAAAAATCCGCCCTCGAAGTCTGCCAAAGAGCTATGGAGCGCAGCATGCTTGGAGTAAGTCTTACAGACCGCATTAAGAATACTACATTGCGCTCCAGAACTCAAATCACGGACGTTACCAAAAGAGCCGCTCAACTGAAGTGGGACTGGGCTGGACACGTCTACCGCATGTCGGACATCTTTTGGGCCAGAACAGCCACAGAGTGGGAACCCAACAATCGACGGCGGCCACGAGGTAGACCGAGGAGGCGATGGCGGGATGAGCTCGACACCTATTGCGCCAACTGGACCGTAGTCGCCCAGGATCGTGAAACGTGGAGGAGGGGTAGGGAGGCCTTTGCCCAGCAGTGGGACACGACGGGCTTTTAATAATAATAATAAATGTTGTGAGTGCTTGTAAAGGCTTACATACTCTGATTCATAATCATGTAAAGTAAACTGACAGATGTCAATGTGTCATCCCCATACATTATCACTCAATTTGACACACGCAAAATGTCAAAATGCATAGAAACCTGTCATTTTCATCTGTCAGTTTACTTTACATGATTATGAATCAGAGTATAATTACTCAAGTGCTGTTTATGTACGGTGGCCAGCACATCAAGTTACTACAATCTGTCAAATTTCTTCAATCGAACCTCACTTTTATGTCAAAGGTGTTTGGTTCAATATCAACTGAGGAAATTTGACAGATTGTAGTAACTTGATGTGCTGGCCACTGTACATGTTTGTATGTCAAGCTGTAAGTATTCTTAATAAATAAATAAATAAAATTAAAAAAAATATTTTCCACAGATTATCCTGGGACAGACGCACAAAGTACCCGGCAACTAAAAACTACACACTACAATATTACTACGAACTGTTCTCTCAATCTGTACCCCCCACTCTCGTCATATCAGCGTCAGATCACCCCCCAGTAGCCTACAGTGGGGATAGGAAAGGAGTTGAGGACCTCATAGAGAGTGTACAGGAGGCAGCTAAGGAGTATTATATAGAAATTGTAGAAGGGAGTCATGATGTACACTTGATAAGTCCTGGATTAGTTGCTAAAAGTATTTTGAAGTTTATGAACAGGAAACGGAAGGCAAAATTGTAGATTTTTTTATGTCTATTTTTTTTTTGTGTGATAGGTAGCAGACGAGCAGGCGGATCACCTGATGGTAAGCAATTGCCGCCGCTCATGGACACTTGCAACACCAGTGGAGTTACAAGTGCGCTGCCAACCTTTTATTCCCTTCCCCCCGGGTGGGCCTCCGGTACCCTCACTCACTCGGCGAAACACGGGCTGCTCCACGCCGGTTTTCTGTGAGGCAGTGGTATCACTCCGGTCGACATCTTATGGGAACTTAAAATTATAATTATAAATAATGAAATGCAAGACTAAAAAATTCAAGGTGAATATGCAAATCACTATAGGATACCTACCTAACCTTTTAATTATTATTTTTGTAAAAACAATATTTATTTACAAGACGAATATATTTTCAACACATTTTATAAGGTTTGTGAAACTAAAATACTGTTAATAATTTTATTTTATATTACATTGTTATATTAAAAAGTATTTTTACATGTTAATGTGGATTTTTTAAACTAATAATTGTATAATATTATTCCTTTAGGTCCGCTGGGTGACCTTTTTATGTGATAGGTGGCAGACGAGCAGACGGAGCACGGTTTTCATTGGATATTTTGATCTTTCATTCAAATACACTTCAAATTATAATAAGAAAGTCTGTCATGCTTTGTAAGTCCCCAGAGAGAGACTAAATAGATATAATCTAAGTGACCCAAGAAAAAAAATAGTCTACTCAGGCAACCCTGAATCCAATTTTGGTGACACAAGAGACAGTACAGTAGACTAAGGTGACCCAGGGGACTATTTTGGTGACACAAGAGACAGTACAGTAGACTAGGTGACCCAGGGGACTATTTTGGTGACCCAAGAGAAAATTTAGGTGACCCATGAGACAAATAACCTACAATTTAGCTGTATGTTGCAATAAGAACTTCGCCACATCCTTCGCTAAACAGCCCGGGTTATAAATATGGACGTCATGGCCACCTTTAACTATAATAAAGCTGTAATTCCTGTTGGGCCACGCTTCGGCGTCCATGACGAACTCGCAGTTGTCGTACATGCCCCTGTCGATCTCGCCTTGAGCGATCACAGCGAACGTGGGCGTGGTGACGTTCGTGTAGATCCGCCTCAGGAGTTCCCCTGAGAAGGGGAGTACTGTTACTTCCTTCATGCGTTGGTCGTATGTGAATCTGGAATTAAGAAATATTTTCTTTTTATTAACGACTAGTGGCCCGCCCTCACTTCGTTTCAGGGCAGTAGATCTACTGTCTACCAATAGATGGCGCTGGGCGTCGGTTGCATCGCGCATGTGTTACGATTTTTCGGAATACATAGGTAAGCATCTTGGTTGTCTGTAAAGTTATATCTTTATAAATAGTTTAGAAGACTAGTGGCCCGCCCTCACTTCGTTTCGGGACAGAGGTCTACTATCTACCAATAGATGGCGCTGGGCGTCGGTCGGTTGCATCGCGCTTGTTTCGCTTTTTCGATTTGTATATAAGGTTTGTCGATATCTATAGAATTTATCTCTTTATAAATGGTATACCTATACTTCCATATTTATCATACGGACAGCTAAAGAGAGGAACTCCCTGCCGAGGTCTGTTTTTCCCGACCACTATAATCTGGACATCTTTAAGGCAAGAGTGGACAGGCATCTTTGGGCCAACGCATGTCATCCTAGACCTCATCGTCACTTTCCGTCAGGTGCGATTGTGGTCAAGCGTTGGCCTATCCATTCTATACTAATATTATAAATGGGAAAGTGTGTCTTTGTGTATGTTTGTCTTTCTTTCACGGCAAACGGAGCGACGAATTGACGTGATTTTTTAAGTGGAGCGAAGTTACCATGATTTATAACCAATGGTATTAAGTAGAGATGCGCCGAATATTCGGTTGGTATTCGGTATTCGGCATATTCGGCACTTTTTTCACTATTCGTATTCGGCCGAATTATTCGGTTTTAGTGCTGGTATTCGGTTAGAGTATTCGGTTAGAGTATTTCTATGTTCCTGGCTATATAACATGGAATTTAAAAGGACAAGTTTCTTTATGTAAGATTTATGTTTTTGTAAATTAAATAAAACTGGCGAGGAATGTGTTAAAAAGCTAATAAATGAAATCAATTAAACTTGAAATCAACGTGTATTTTAACATCTAGAGTCCACATATTTATTTCCTGCTCTATTAGTATGAGGCTAACATTAACTTTAAAAAATTACCTAATTCATTTATTTTTAAGCCAAATCAATCAATATTAATTTTTATACTTAAAAATATCTGGCCTTTTTTTAAATTTAAATAAATAATAATAAAGCTTTGTTTTCGAACTCAGATCAAAATTATAATTTTTTTTTTTTTAATAAAAACACTTACCAATTAATGTGGAAAATTATTAAAATAAAAATATGAATCAACAATAAATAATTTTATTATAAGTTATTTAATGATAAACAATTTTATTTTTGTTACTTTTTTATATTCTTTGCAATTTATTCTTAAGTAGGTGCTCTTAAAAAATCATTCAGGAGTCCAGGTGGTACTCGACCTTTCACATACCACCACCCACTCACTGCATACCAGAACAGCCACCCGGTATGTAGAGGGTTGTGGGTTTGAGTCCCACTTGAACCCTGCGATGATTTTATTAAGTGCATTATTTACTTAAAAGACACTATAACAGAGATACGTTAAGAAACTTTCTGACACGGAAGGAATAAACATTTTAGTTATATCTCAGTACGAATTGACTTAAGTGCTTTTTGGTCACCGTATCTAGTATAGAAGAGAGATCGGAAACAAAATAGAAAATGGTAAACCGAATAATTCGGCCGAATATCCGGTTCGGTAAAGATTGAACCGAATATTATTCGGTATTCGGTTATTCGGTGAAACCACTATTCGGCGCATCACTAGTATTAAGTAACCTCCATACCTTATGTTACATAAGCGGTAGTGGCGCCATCAATTAATTTTATGGCTATAGCCACAGTTCTACATATTGTATCGACTAAGATTGCACAAATAGGAAATAGGAAAGCCAAGTGTATTGTACTACGCAACCGTTTCGCTAGTCGTGTATGATACTTCCTACTTTACGTTCAAGTTAAACGTTGGAAATTCTAACACGTGTTTTGTTTGGAAACAAAACTACTTCTTGCATACGGCATAAGGTACAGACGGCCACACATCAGGTTACCACAATCTGTCAAATTTCCTCAATTGATATTCAAACTAATGTGTATGACAGTAAGATGAGAGTCGATTGAAGAAACTTGGCAGTTTTGTATACTTTGATGTATGGCTGCCTACGTATAGTCTGCATGAAACAATAGCGATGACCTTGGCACAAACCTTGGGTTAAAACTAATTTTAGTAGAAAGTCTTCTTTTTTACAAGTGCGCAAAATAACGGTCATCGTTATTCTTTCATGCCGCCAGCTAAACAGAGAGTATCCAAATTGGTCCTTTTTTATTTGGCCTTTTTATATAGGAGATCGGACATTGTTCTTCGAAGGAAGCGATTTTGTATGAAAATTTTGAGAGCTCGCTCTATCGTACGCCCTCAGAACCTATTAGCGTAAGACTAACATAGGCACGATACGTTTGTAATTAAAATTTATTTGAAATACCTACCTACCTACATAATAATAATGTTTATTTTATTTCTCTTTTACAATAAAGCCATTATGCACTTAAACGTGTACCTGTAAAGTCCATTTTCAGCTGGCACCAAGCACCTTTCCAGGACTTGTCCAGCAGCCTCCTTGGTCATCAGTCTGGTCTTCATTATCATCTCTTCAGCCTGAAATTATGAAAAAATAAAAAAAATAATAAATAAAATAAAAATAAAAAGATTTTATTTCAGATGTCTCGATCCATATTTAAAGTGTTAGTCAACTTAAAACTAGGGTTGTTAGTTGTATGTTGGGACATAACATTGGAAAAAAAGAAAACAGAATTAATTTAGATTTAAAATAGATATTAAATTGAATCAAATTAAAATAAATTGAGTTACATTGAAATTAAATCAAAATTAAATTAAATTAAATTAAAACAAATCAAAATCAAGTCAAAATTAAAAAAAAGTGGTTTTTTAATTAAGGTCAAAGTATTCTTAGCAATCTACCAGGAGCGCAAAGCGTTGTAAGAGCTTAGTTAAATTAGGCAATATACCTACAATTTAACTTTTGGAGGGGCTTATTGCCTGTTAACTTGAGCGTTTTTTTCTCTTCTCTTAGATTAATACTTTATCACATTCCATGGAAAATTCAAATGTTGGGCAGTGGATTTTGTGCTATAAAATACTTACTTAGCTGTTGGGTTATTCCCGTTCATCCCACCAGGTTTTGTCCCAACATCAATATTATAGTCCCAGGCAAGAAAGTGTAGTTATACCTTGACTGCGCAAAAACCAGTTTTCATAGAAAGTTATTTTTTACAAGTGCGCAAAATAACGGTCATCGCTATACTTTCGTGCCTCCAGCTATACACTCATAGTCTTTCGTTTTTAAACAAGCGTACCTATAGGGGATAGCCAGTCAGCCCACCCGCCAGTCAAGGTTAAGGGCTAAGTGTATCTAGTATACGCACAGGTCGCTATGTTGTCTGAGGTATCTATTCTACTACAGCATCTTCTATACTATTTATAAAGAGATAACTTCTATAGACAACGACAAGGCTTATAGGTAAACCGAAAACACGAAACGGTTGCGCGATGTAATTTAGTACAGCGCCATCTATTGGTTCATTTCTGAATTACGGTCCCGAAGCGAAGTGAGGGCAGGCCACTAGTCTATACTATTTATAAAGAGATAACTTCAACAGACAACGACAAGGCTTATAGGTAAACCGAAAACACGAAACGCTTGCGCGATGTAATTGGACACAGCGCCATCTCTCGGTTCATTTCTAAATTACGGTCCCGAAGCGAAGTGAGGGCGGGCCACTAGTATAATATAATAAAATTTTAACTTACCTTCTCGTAAGTATACCGGGGCGCCGTCTCCGGTGGACCGTGGAGCTTGCCATACCGGTCCTTAGAGTAGCTGCTATAGTACGCGAGGTACCAGGCGCGCAGAGCATCACGGGAGGTCGGCCAGTTGTGGTGCGCGGGGACCGGGTCCAACTCCACCACGCGGGTTATGTTGCCCGGGTATGCGAGGTTGTAGAGTTTCCCTGGAATATGGTAATGATCCAATGGTAATGATGGTAACCTAATAAATAGATGACTAAGTTGTCAGACAGAAGAGAGCATGTGGAAGGCCTGCCAAGCCTGCTCGAAATCTCCTTGCGTAGTCGTGTCAGAAATGATGTGATCGCTTACCATCTGGTGATCCGTCGACTCGTCTGTCACAAAAGATCCGCAGATCTAAGGTCGCAGATTAAGGCCCAATGAATTACGTGGGACAAGCGGCAATGGGCAGGGTACATTACGAGAAGAGACCTCCGTTGGGATGGAAAGGTCCTTGAGTGGGGGCCGCGTACAGGAAGTCACAGCTGTACCTAACGTGTACCTACCTATATCTTTATAGTTAAATAATATTTATTGAATATTAAAGCAGATGGCCCCGTTTGGTCTAGTGGTTTCTTTCTTTTTTTTCTTACTCTTTGCTGTCTGTGTACCTTTGGCTGTACCTAAATCTTGTTCTTTACACCTCCCTTTTTCATGAAAAAAAAAAGATTGTTCTTTCTATATTCAGTGACGTCATTTGATAATATCTTCTAATGTCATGCTTAGTTTTTTAGGTATTTACGCGATGATTTGCAAGTTTGAGCGGAATAAAATTTTCTGTTTATTGACAGATGTATAAGATAAGATAACTTCTACTTACTACGATACATACGACCGGAATATGGATAGCTGTGATTATTTTTTTATTTAGGTACTTAGTTGGGCACAATTTTAGTCAGTTAATTATACGTAGGTATTTATAGAAAAACATATACTGGACGAAAGTACCATCCTCAAATTAGCTTGAATCTTAAGTAGGTAGGTATAGGATTTTTTTTATCTTAGATCCACTCTCGTTTTGTACGTAGGGCGGTATTTTTTCCAAAAATGGCTGAAAATCTTTCATTGTGATAAATTTGATAGTAACTACAGGTAAAGTCTAGCCTATCTGTTTACTATCCCATCGCAGGGCAAAGGTCGTGGGGTCGATCCCCACTCTGGACAAACATTCGTGTGATGAACACTTGTGTTTGTTCAGTGTCTGGGTGTTAATATGTATTTAAGTATTTCACTTTTTAATCCTCTGTTGTCTGATATCTGTAACACAAGTTTTTAAGCTACATTATAGTATGCAGTCAGGTCAATGTATGAGATGTTAAGTGTGAATTTATTTATATATTTTTTATAATATAGGAAGGCAAACGAGCAAGCGGATCACCTGATGGTAAGTGAACATCGCCACCCATGGACATCAGCTACACCAGAAGGAGTGCGGATGCGTTGCCGGCTTTTCAGGATAGGTATCTTTTATTACTTTTTATTTATTTTTTTTATGGGAGAGGTAGCAGGCGAGCAGGCGGATCACCTGATGGTAAGCAATTGCCGCCGCCCATGGGCACTTGAAACACCAGTGGAGTTACAAGTGCGCCGCCAACCTTTTATCCCCTTCCCCCCCGGGTGGGCCTCTGGTACCCTCACTCACTCGGCGAAACACAGCACTGGGGCTACTTCACGCCGGTCTTCTGCGAGGCCGTGGTATCACTCCGGTCGAGCCGGCCCATTCATGCTTAAGCGTGGCTCTCCCACGGTTAAATATTTTGCTCATTACTTACCTATAAGTGCTCCCAAAGAATGCCCCATATAGATAAACTGCGTCCACCCAAAATGCTCTTTCACATACATCACGGTAGGCACCAGGTCCAGTACTGTATACCTCACCCCCCGCGGCAGGTAGGCCGAGCGCCCGTTCCCTGGCAGGTCGATTGCCACGTAGTGGAAGGTGGGGGGGAGGAGGTTGAGGAGGGGGCGGAATCCGGTGCAGACGTCTAGTTTGCCGTGGACCACCAGAACTGGGGGGTGGGAGGGGTTGCCGAATGATATTCCTGAGAATGAAACAAATTCGTGTCATTATCTAGTGCAGTGGTTCTTAACCGGTGGTCCGCGGACCACTGGTGGTCCCTGGAGGCATTCCAAGTGGTCCGCGAGGACATCGTAATAAACAAGTGACGTGACGTGACGTGATGAGTCGAGTCAACACAACGCAAACGGCGCCGCGACGCATGTCCGAAGTGTGTGGTCCCTGACATGACAGGATTTTGGTAAAATGGTCCCTCATGACTTAAAGGTTAAGAACCACTGGTCTAGTGCTGTGGTGTTTCACGCCCCATTTGGGGAGAAGTGACATTGAGATGGGCTAAAGACACAGACTTTGTAGGGAGTGAAGAAACGCACCGGGGAAAGAGCCCTTAGCAAGTACCTGGTGAGCGTCTCCCAAGATTCAGTCCGTATGCCGAGACGGTAGGAAGGACCATGGGCTGGTGGAGGGACCTGGACTAGTGGTTTAAGTATCATCAACATGATCTGGGATCGATTGCTGGTTCGAGCAAAAAGTTTCGAATTAAGTGTTCAAACATAGCTCGGGTTTGTGCGTGCGTACGTATTGATTAAGCCTAATCCCACCATACAGTAGCGATGACTTGATTTCTATGATGGAGGCCTTTGCACTGCAGTGGAACGGTATAGGCTGATATTTTACTTTTTTTTAAATAGGTAATTAAGTATGACCCATCTTACCTGCAATTTTGCCCCAAGGTGCATCAACACTGATCTCTTTTTCTTGCATATTGAGTTTTTAAATGTCTTTCTACGTTAATTTAGGCACCTTTCAACACGAAAACTCAATAACACTATAGCACAATTTGTAGGCTGTATATCACTGAATATCTTAGCTTAGAACGCAATTTTAAAAAGCGAAATTCGAATTTGGAATTGTTTATTTCTTTTCTGTAATCCGTCCGCGGCCGTGTCAAAGCAAAAATGCCGTTGTGCCATATGACTAGCTGTTGATAAGAGTGATAATACCGTGCGTGCGATAACAGCATTATGTAAATTTGATAAAAATAAACGTCGTCATTATAATGATAAGAAAAAGGCGCTAAAACACTACATTTAATTATGGGGCTATACGATTGAAACTAGCGCCGCCAACCTCCACTGATTGTGGCCAACTAACATTAGGCGCTAATATAAGAGTTATAACAGGATATGAAAGAGCTAAACAGATCCTAAGGTGCTAAAAATAGGAGTTATAGCACGCTCTAACTCCACTATACCCCTGGATTGGGCACAAGTCTAAGCCTTTAAGTGTTACCATGGCAATGTAGTGGAGTTACAGAATTAATATTACACCCAGACACTGAACCAACACAAGTATCCATCACACGAATGTTTGTCCCGGGTGGGGATCGAACCCACGACCTTTGGCTTATGAAACGTCACTGCCAATGCGCCATTTTACCTCATACATTTTATAGATTAGGTTAATGTGTTTGTGTTCATTCCAGTAAGAAAAAACGTGTTATTTAATACAAATTTATTCTTATCTTTGTTACCTAATTAACTTGACATAAAAATAAAACCTTACACGCTATTTATAAACCAGGTACCTGCTAGGTAATATATGTACAATTATGTTTTTATTATATCTAGGTAATTTACTTATTTCACATGTTATGTTTAGGTACATACATTTTTATTTCAATACATAAGTAGGTAGATTTGATTTGAAATATTTTGTCACTTACCTACTTACATTAAGTACTTAGGTACCTACTTACTACATTACATTATCTATACTCCAAACTGGAATTCAAGACCAAAAAATCTACGACAGATACGTCACTGTCAAATCTGTTAATGTCACTTTTGTCATTTTCAAGTGACGTTTTCAGGTTTCGCCAACCTTTTTGGCATTATTTTTCTTATTAAGCAGACTAAACTGTCAAGTTTCAATACATTGTTAAAATGTTGTGGGTTACCAAATGTTATTAACACCTGAAGTGTTACAAGCGCAATACCATCTTTGAAAACTAAAATTACGGATGGTTAAGTTTTTATTAAAGTGTCTTGTATTTAAATGAAAAAAAGTTAATAAATATTATTTTTTTAAATTATAGAATCACAATTACCAATAAATAAATTACATCAGCGAGTGTTTTAGAAAAAAGGGGTATACCATGGTACGATCATTTTATTGCAGTAGCAACATTGTAGTAGATTTTTTGGTCTTGAATTCCAGTTTTGGGTACCTATAGGTAGATGTTAGAGACCCCGCCCTATGCTTCAGGGGATTTTTAACAATTTATTAGTTCACAACCCTGTATCGATTCCATCCAGGAGATCAGACTTTCGCGTACCGAGTGGATGTTCTTACAACTGAACGCGAAAGTTTTAACTGTGGGAGAGCCACGCTTCGGCATAATGGGCCGGCTCGACCGGAGTGATACCACTGCCTCACAGAAAACCGGCGTGAAGCAGCCCCTGTGCTGTGTTTCGCCGAGTGAGTGAGGGTACCGGAGGCCCACTTGGGGGGGAAGGGGATAAAAGGTTAGCAGCGTTACGGGTCTATGGGCGGCGGCAATCGCTTACCGTGTGTAGATAGATCCGTCTGCAACCTATTTACTTAAATTAAAAATATGGATGTTCTTAAACGTCATTATAAAATATGGCCCGCCCTCACTTCGCTTCGGGACCGTAATTCAGAAATGAGCCAATAGATGGCGCTGTGTCCAATTACATCGCGCAAGCGTTTCGTGTTTTCGGTTTACTTAAAAGCCTTGTCGTTGTTTATAGAAGTCTCTTTATAAATAGTATAGAAGATATAGATATAGAAGATAGATATAGATATTTACAATTTCGATCTATTTATCAGCAAAAGTCTCCGTCTACCATTTTCCCTTACTAGCCTTAGTAAAACAAAGTCAAAATGCGATTCGCCGCCATTTTTGCAAAGCCTTGTCAAGCGCATTAGGTCTTTTTCTGTTGGTTCTGGAGTTAGCATTGGTTTTCTACAACATAGCCCGTTGACGAGAGAGTCTTGAAGATCGATTCCAAAGGCTCTTCGATTTGGGATTTCTTCGCCTCTCTGATATGGTCTGAAAAAAAAAACAAAGTCACTATGAGTGGGCGGGAAAGGGCGAAAACATAAAGTAAAAGTAAAGTATCAGCCTATATACTGTCCCACTGCAGGGCAAAGGCCTCCATCGTAGAAATCATGTTATCACTACCATGATGGGATTAGGCTTAATCACCACGCTTGCCTAATGCGGATTGGTGATCACAAACCAGATAGATAGCCCCGTTGGTCTAGTGGTTTAAGTACCGGGCCGTGATCTCGGGGTCCCGGGTTCGATTCCCGGGTCGAGCAAAAGTAAGTTACGAATTTTTCGATAACATAAGAAACAGAAAAAACCAAACTTTAAAAATGGTGTTATTTTATAATGCATCAAGAAAGTCATGAAATTAATTGATGGCGCCACTGCCGCTAACTTCATAGGGTAGCCCCATTGGTTGTAATAGGTACTATGGAACTCCGTAATAATTCCTCAAGAATAAACACGACTTTATTGTTTTTTTCTCACCTGTGTCTATGGCACCAGTTCCGTCTGGTCACCCACGCATCGAAGTCCGTGTAGGCCTCCTCCAGCCCGCCAGAGATGGCACCACCTGGAACACCGGCATAGTGGCACGTTAGTTACTAAGTTCGGTACTAGGACTTACGAAGTTACGAGACTACAGTGCGTAGGGTTACCAGGTGGTAACCCTTTTTTTTATGTGATAGGAAGCAGACGAGCAGGCGGTTCACCTGATGGTTAGATCTTCTATACAACTAATTTTTGCTAGTTGGGAAGCAATTGCCGCCGCCCATGAACACATGCAACAAGTGCGCTGCTAACCTTTTATCCCCTTCCCCCCCGATGGGCCTGTGGTACCCTCACTCACTCGGCGAAACACAGCACAGGAGCTGCTTCACGCCGATTTTCTGTGAGGCGGTGGTATCACTCCGGTCGAGCCGGCCCATTCATGCCGAAGCATGGCTCTCCCACAATTAGGTACCCCTACTGTTTACGCACTGTTTTGATATTTTTTTTATGTTAAATGCCAAAGAGCAGACGGATCCCCTGATGGTAAGTCGCCCATAGACACCTGCAACACCACTAGAGTCACAAGAGCGCTGCCAACCTTTAATCCATTTTCCCCCCAATTGGGCCTGTACCCTAAGCTCAATCACTCGACGAAACACTGCGCAGGAGCTGCTTCATGCCGGTCTTCTGTGAAGCCGTGGTAGCAACCCGGTCGAGCCAGCCTATTCATGCTGAAGCGTGGCTCTCCCTCGATTAAAACGTAGGTATTCATTAAGGGGCTACACGAATGAAACTAGCGCCGCCAACCTATTTACACTGATTGTGGCGAAAATATGATATTTTAGAAGAAAACGAAGTTTTGCTTTCTTAAAAAATATCGTATTTTCGCCCACAATCAGTGTAAATAGGTTGGCGGCGCTAGTTTTATTCGTGTAGGTAGCCCCTTAACGGAGATTCGTATTTGGAGGGATTTCATTATTCCATTTTTTTTTTTAATTATTTAACCAAACACGAACCAATTTGTAGTTTGCATGCAGTTGTTGACGGCTGAATAGGCGGTCATGTACCTATGTATCATTGTCATCTACTGTATACCCTACTCAAAAGCAAATAAATGATTTCTATTCTATATCTATTCTATTCAATGGCAAAGCACAGCAGGAAGCTTATAGCCCAGCATTGGGATCAACCATACAGTTTGATAATGATGATGGATCACAAAAACAGTAGGTACTTATGTCTATTTCGTGTCACAATATACAAATCGAATCAAGGGTTTATCTCAATAAGATATAGCAGATTGTATACTAAAATTTCGCAATAATTTATCTTCCATGATGTTTCATAGTTTTGCAACATCTCTCAAAACGTGATCTATGCAAGCCCACAGTAAAGTAATAATACATAATAGATTTTAGCGCAAAACCTGTCAGATGGTAGCTCATTCCATGAAACTGAACATCTTTGAGACCGACACTGAGATCGAAAAAAAAAATCGTTTCTTCATACAAATAGACCAGCGAACAAAGCCCATTTTATTTATGTGATAGGTAGCAGGCGAGCGCTGCTAACCTTTTATCCCCTTCCCCCCCGAGTGGGCCTTCGGTACCCTCACTCACTCGGCGAAACACAGCACAGGGGCTGCTTCACGCCGGTTATCTGTGAGGCAGTGGTATCACTCCGGTGGATTTGTATGAACAAACGAATTTAGGTCCTTTTGTGTAAGCTTATTTGTTCCAAATAAATATTTTTCAATTCTTCTTCTATTCTTTTCTAATTTTTTCGATCTCAGTGTTGGTCCCATAGTGAAAGATGTTCAGTGTGGCTCTTGAGGGCATTCGTAATTCGTTTTACTGTAAGCATTTTTACTGTGACAGAAACCTTGTATGAGATGAGTGACCTTGTCCGAAATGTCAAAATCAGCTGTTTCTCAACAACAAGCAGGTAGGTACATACCACACATCAGGGTACCACAACCAGTCACATCTCAATTGATATTCAACCTAATGTGTTTGGCAGTAAGATGAGAGTCGATTGAAGAAATTTGACAGTTTTGTATACTTTGATGTGTGGCTGTACGTACAGGTCGATGACCTCTACCTCGGGAGCTAAGGGCATCGTCCATTTCGGTATATTAACAGGTTTTTAACTTTTATTACAAAAACGCAACCTGCTTAATAGTTTATGACGAAGGATCAAGTTAAAAATAAGTATGATGGCGAAACTTTTTACGTGTTTGATTTTAGCTATAGGTACAGACGATAGCTATTTGACACCACGCCCTATCTGTCACATTTAAATCCCTTTAAATAGGTGCTCAAAGAACTATGGAAAGGGCTATGCTCGGAGTATCTTTGAAGGACCGCATCAGAAATGATGTAATCCGGCAGAGAACCAGAGTCACCGACATAGCCTACCGAATAAGCAAACTGAAGTGGCAGTGGGCTGGTCACATTAGCCGCAGAACTGACAACCTTTGGAGCCATAACAGTCCGCGAGTGGAGACCGCGACTCGGTAAGCGTAAGTAGTGTTGGACGTCCTGCTACAATATAGAAAACAATATATTCACCAGGCAATATATGGAACAGCTGATTGTCATTTTGCTTATTTTGATGATCTAACATGCTAAAGGGATAACGACTAATATTTAACGGTAATATTAATTAAAACAAATTTGTTTACTCACCAACCCATTTCCCGCTGTCCATTATCAACAAACAACAAACGTCTGACTGATAAACAAAATAATATCACCGACGTTTTGGCACAATCTGGCAAGACTTGTTTACAACACTTTCGAAAACGTCTCACAAATCCTGCGATACCGATAACATCGCAGGAAATCGCACAAAACAACTAAAGTTCATTAATTGTCTTAATTATATCGCAATATTTTGACACAAGATGGAAGATAAAACTTTGCAAAAGTCTTATAACATTCGGGAAGTCATAGCCTTAGAAGACTTTGCAAAAGTCATTCAAATCCCACTATATTGATGAGAGTAGCAGAAATTCACACAAAAAACAGTGAAGTTCATGAAATGTCTTATATTATTATTCATCACAATATTTTGACACAATCTGGAAGTTAAAACTTGTTTACAAATCTTTGGAAAAGTCTTAAAACATTTGGGAAGTCATCGCCTTAGAAGACTTTGCAAAAGTCATTTAAATTCCACTATATCGGTAAGAAAATCACACAAAAACAATTAAGTGAATTTTATTCAATGTCTTCTATTAGGTAAGTAAGTATATTATTACGACAATATTTTGACACAAAATGGAAGATTAAACTTGGTTACAAAACTTTGGAAAAGCCTTAAAACATTTGAGGAAGCAGAAGACTTTGCAAAAGTCTTTTAAATTCCACTATATCGGTAAGAAAATCGCACAAAAACACTTCAGTGAAGTTCATTCAATGTCTTCACTACAATATTTTGACTCAATCTAGAAGTTAAACCTTGTTTACTTATAAAACTTTGGAAAAGTCTTAAAACCTGGACCACTTGTTCGTGTCACGAGCACATAAATCTTTAATTATTCGTTAACACGGACAACATTTTTAAATTGTCTTTCGCCATCATAGTTATTAATGCTTAAAACACTTTCTTTTCAAATTAGTAATTACGGGATTACCAATCACGGAATTAATGATTTAATTAGAAGAAAAAAAGAATCTTAGAAGATTATGAAAAAGTTTTTAAATCCTGCTACATCGATTAAAGACGCAGAAACCGACACAAACACACTAATTACTTATGTATAATTATTGAATTCAAAGTCCATATTGTGAATTTATATCTTTGAGATATTAGTACTTCCAGTTTACTTAGTAAAAGAAATGTTATTTATACCAAAAGATAAGTAAATTTGCTATTGCAGCGCAACTAATTACGTTCACTAATCATTTTCATACACTTGAAACTTAAACTAAGTATAGACAAGTTTTAATTTCCATATTAAAAAAATACTTTTAAAATAAATTAAATAAAATGAACGCGCACATTAACGAACAAATCACGGCAATGTTTTGATACAAACTGACTTGTTTACGTTCGGCGCGCGCGCATTCTGCGCAAGCGCCGCGGTGGAGCGACCCAGTGATGGGCTTGACGGTGTTTACATTATCGACTAAAAATATCGATAAATGCATTCCTTCTGGACATGTGGATGGGCTTTATTTACTTACTACGCTGACTCTGCGACCCGAAGTGGATGTTGACCTCCGACACGAGAATTCGCCATTCCGCTCTATTCTCAGTGATAGGTAGCAGACGAGCAGGCGGATCACCTGATGGTAAGCAATTGCCGCCGCCCATAGACACCTGCAACACCGCCGAAATATGCCGTCGAGTTCTCGCGCTCATTTGCGAATTTATGACTTTCTTGATGCATTGCATCGAACCAAAACATTTTCATCGATATCCAACATGTACTCGTATACATATTAACAATTTAGTCCCCGCCCTAGCTATGGAACCGGTTCATTTCACCTAGATACAAAACAATAAATGTTTACTTAACTTTTTTGCCTCCATCGCGCCAAAACTATTTTATCGATAACAAACACGTATAGAAACAATAGCGTCCCCTCCCTAGCTATACAACCGGTTGATTTCACCTAGATACAAAACAATAATTATGCTTACTTTAACTTAACTTTTTTGCCTCCATAGCGTTATAAAACTATTTTATCGATAACAAAAACGTATAGAAACAATAGCGTCCCCTCCCTAGCTATGCAACCGGTTGATTACACCTAGATACAAAACAATAAATGCTTACCTACTTAACAAATTTTTGCCTACATCGCAATTTTTTTTTATCGATAACAAACAACATAAACAATAGCGTCCCCTCCCTAGCTATGCAACCGGTTGACTTCACCTAGATGCAAACGCCACACTAGCCTAGCGTTAGCTAACCATTGGATAATAGCATTGCGTCAATTGATCAGCCTTGACAATCTTAATTAGGTAATATCAGTTTTAATCACGTCAGGATTTCAATTAAGGGGCTATACGAATGAAACTAGCGCCGCCAACCTATTTACACTGATTGTGGCGAAAATATGATATTTTTTAAGAAAACAAAACATTACAGACTTAGATAAAAGTAAATTGAATTTTTCAAGATGCAATACAATATATAAAACACGCGACAAGTAACAATAAAGTTCATTATTGCTAAAAGTGGCCGTTTTTAGCAATAATGAACTTTATTGTTACTTGGCACGTGTAAAAAATATTGTTTTGCATCTCGAAAAATTCGGTTTACTTGGATCTAAGTCTGTAATGTTTTATTTTCTTCAAAAATATCATATTTTTGCCACAATCAGTGTAAATAGGTTGGCGGCGCTAGTTTCATTCGTGTAGCCCCTTAAGTATGTTGCGAAGTTATTTCCTAATAGATAGATACTCTTTATTGCACAAAATGAATGAATGAAAAGAATTTAATGCTAATAATAATACCTATATATAATTTTCAAATATAATCTCGGCAGTCTTATCTCTAATAGCGATCTAAAATAATGCAAATGTGATGTGATTCTAACGGATGAGCGATATGTATTATATAAATATTAAATGCGATAGGTGGCAGACGAGCAAACGGATTACCTGATGGTTAGCGATTGCCACCACCCATAAACAAGTGGCACAAGCAACACCAGCGGAGTCAAAAGTATGAATCGAATCTTTCCGCGTTCCCCCAATTGGGCATCATACTCTCAATGAAAGTATTCATAGACTTGGAATCCAGTGATTAACAAATGCAAATTAACCCGGTGCTAGGCCGTTGGAAACGCGAACAAGCACCGATACTGTGAGCGTGGTGTGTCGGAGTGGCTTCACTGACATTGTATGGTGGTATTTTCATAAGTGAAACTGTCAGAGTTTTAGAAGATTCGCTGCCGGGCCCCAACAGACGTCGCCGCGCACCGCCAGTCCGCTTGTGACCACGGCTGTTGTGCTGTAACGCAGCCGAATCTTCAAGCAGTAGGTAACTAGTACGTACCTACCTACAGCCACACATCAAAGTATACAACACTAACAAATTTCTTCAATCAACTTTAATCTTACTGTGAAACACATTAGGTTGAATATCAATTGAGGAAATTGACAGGTTGTGGTAACCTGACGTGTGGCTGTCTGTACATGTACTAAAAATAAACGTCGCGTTAATCCTAATTTAATATTATAAATGCGAAAGTAACTCTGTCTGTCTGTCTGTCTGTTACTCTTTCACGCCAAAAACTACTGAACGGGATTTAAATAAAATTTGGTATACACAGATGATCAAGACCCTGAGAAAGAACATAGGCTACTTTTTATTGCGAAAAGGGGTTTTAAGGGGTAAAAAGTTACTTTTCCACGCGGACGAAGTCGCGGGCGGCCGCTAGTTCCCTATAATAATAGAAAAAACATTGACTATGTGTGTACCTAACACAGTAGCAGTAGGTTATATCTCGATGCGATTGCATATCAGAGGGCATTGATCCTCGTAAGGGTTGTAGAGTGCGCGTGCACCGGAGAATGTCAACAAACATAATTTAATTGGTTGTTTTGTTTACATCAGCTGACATTTAATGCGACTGCCTGGCGACAAAACTGCGACCTTAAAAGTTTTAAGAAGAGAGCGCATTCTTTTTTTCTCTTTATAAATAACGTAGATTATTTATATAGCTCCAATACACAGCAATTAATTAAAACATCTTTTAACAAAATTAATTATTTATTTACGATTCATTTTTGCATTTCTCCCTCATTGTGCAGCATCATGCTGTTGCCCATGCTTATTTATAAAGAAGATAGAAGATTAACGTGTTAATTTTTATATTTTCAGGGTCATTTATTGTAAGGGTTTTGGGCTCGATTCCCACACCGGACATTCATGTTGAGCACTCTTGTGTTTGTTTGCAGTGCCTAGGTGTCATAAATAAATGTATGTAAGCTGTATTGTGATTCCTTGATTTTTCTACCCGATAAATATTAATCAAGACCTGCTTAAAATTTTCTTTGGTCGGTTGAGGGCCTTAAATTATAGGAATATAAATCCTGACGTAAATACGTTTATGTATAATTTTATTTATGCTGTATAATGTATTAGTCCTCATTCACGCTTTTCCAATTGTGAAAGTGATGAAGGGGAGTCCATAATAGACATGAGTTGTATGTTTAGGGAGAAAAATTAACAAGGAAAATATGATGAAGATAATTAAGAAAATGTCTCGCCGAACTCTGATTATGCTATTAATAGCGCACCCCCTTCACAAAATAGCCCTAGATTGATGGGTCAAGTGATTTTAGAAAAATATTGTGCACTGCTCAGCTTACACAGCAGGCTACATAATATGTAGAAAAATCACAAAACAATTATGTAATTGTAAGCAGTGCACAAAATCTAACATAAGTGGGAATGTAGAAAATGTCCACATGTATATAAATTACAGAGAATACAAAAATTAAAACACAGAAACTTGGCATTTATCCAAATGAAAACTTTCTCCGGTTGTACGGACGGGTATTTGACGGGGTTTAGGTAAACG
>JABMDO010000339.1:0-33291 GCA_014851415.1 Cnaphalocrocis medinalis
AGCCCTTGAACCCAAGCCCTAAACCCCATGCTTACTTACACTTTTTCCTCCACAGAATCGGCGCACGCGCAACGCCTTCGCCCCGCCAGCCAGTCTCGCCCCGGCCCTCGCGGAGGCAACACGTGTCGTGTCGACTCCGGATTTGTGCAGTGCTAGTGGAATAATGTCAGTGCAGTGAACAAGATATTGTGGTTGTTTTTAAATAAATAAATATCGAACTCTCAATATGCAAGGACGGGATAAGTTGTGTGCGAAGCTGACAAGCGCCTTCCTAAGGAAGTGGTGTAAGTATTTTATTTTTTTTTTACTTGTGTGTGCGTTTTTTTTTGTTTGAGTAGGTACTCGTACGTGATTTGAAAGCGATGTGCGCTTCCGTGTTTTTGATAAGGTTAAGTGTACACCGTGATTTGTTTTTATGAGAGAAGAAGGTGAACGAGCAAGCGGGTCACTTGATGGTAAGCGAGCGCCGTCCATAGACATTAGCTAGGTAGGTTTATCAGGAGTGCGGATACGTTGCTGGCTTTTTAGAAACGATAGACTGGTGTCTTAAAGATTTCAATATAGAAAACAAAAATAAAGAAAAACGTAGGATGAATTAATATAAAAATACCCCAATTAATGTAGTTCCCTTTCCACTTTGCTCCCCTAGTGGGGCATAAAGGAATATTTTGAGATTCGATACAGTTTAAAACCTACTAAGGACATTATATTACTGAAAACAATGTATTTTTCGTCAAAAAATGGAGGGTAACTTAAAAATAATAATACCCCAATTAATGTGGCATTCCACTTTGCTCCCTTAGTGGGGCAGAGTGAAATATTTTGAGATTCGTTTGAAAACTTCGATATCAAAACCTGTCTTTAATACCTCCTAAGGACATTATTACAGAAAACATTTTTCTTTTTGTCAAAAATTTTACGGTAAACAAATACCTACCTCAATTTATGTGATATTCCACTTTGCTCCCCTAGTGGGGCAGAGTGGAATACTTTGAGATTCGTTAGAGAACTTTGATATATGTTTTTTTTTATTAAATACATGTCTATGTAGGTAGATACTTATTTGTCAATGTCAGAAGTATGAAAAACATAAGATAGGTACACACACATCAAAGTATACAAAACTGTCAAACTTCTTTAATCGACTCTCATCTTACTGTCAAATACATTGAGTCGAATATCGATTGAGGAAATTTGACAGGTGGTGTTAACCTGATGTGTGGCTGACTGTACCTAACTATAATGTTGTAGACTTAGGTAGATGTAACCTAACTTAACGTTTACGTGTGTCTGTCATTTGTAAGTGAAATTCTTAAGTTAGCAAACTTACATAATTTAACTGTTTATCCCAACCAGTTTGCTTGAATATATACAAGGTGTATTTGTGCACATTTACATATAGCTGGAGGCACGAAAGTATAGCGATGACCGTTATTTTGCGCACTTGTAAAAAAGAAGAATTTCTATCAAAATTGGTTTCTGCGCACTCAAGATCATAACTACACTTTCTTGCCTCTGACTATACCTACTTTAATCCACGTCTCCTAAAAACTGAACAAAAATTGTACAGTCAGCCACACATTAGGTTACCACAACCTGTCAAATTTCCTCAACTTGTTTGACAGTAAGATGAGATTCGATTGATGTAATTTGACAGTTTTGTATAGGCACCTACTTTGATGTGTGGATGTACGTACTAAGACTTCGCCGAAAATTATTTCGACTCACCATCCACAATGAACAAGTCACGTGACTTATGTATGAAAAGAACAAAATATTTAGGCGACTTGCCAAAAGTGCCAGAAATGAAACTAATAGATGGCGCTGTGCTCAATTACATCGCGCAAGCGTTTCGTGTTTTCGGTTTACCTATAAGCCTTGTCGTTGTCTATAGAAATTATCTCTTTATAAATAGTATAGAAGATATAGATGATAGATAACAAAATAATGTTAGACAGAATACTTAATTATATCTATTGATTACCGATACGACCTGTATATAGTAGGTATAGTAAATTAATATTGTTTAAGTATATAAAAGAGCCCTTATAAAGTAAATTTATTTGGCTCTAAATACCGATAGTTCGGCAACGCATCCGCACTCTTTCTGGTGTAGGTGATGTCCATGGGCGGCAGTAATCAATTACCATCAGGTGACCAGCTTGCTCGTTTTCCTCTCTATATCCTAAAAAAACCTTAAATACCGTATCGTTTTTTGCCACCAATAAGATAAAAAAGCAACAAAGATTAGAAATTGTTAATATGCAAAATTATTGAGACACAAATTCGATAAATTTACATAACTAACGGAAAACAGTTAAATTGTCTTTTTAAGCAATGATTATAATAAGCCTTTGAATAAATTTATTTTATGACCTTAGAAAATTCGCATGAAGAAACACATAAATTTCAACCTCAAATCAGCCATGTACATTTTTTTATATACTAGAGGTGGCAAACGAGCAAGCGGGTCACCTGCTGGTACGTAATCACCGCTGCCCATGAACATGTGCGAGATCAGAGAGGTCGCTGATGCATTGCCGGCTTTTAAGGGGCTATACGAATGAAACTAGCGCCGCCAACCTATTTACACTTATTGTGGCGAAAATACGATATTTTTTAAGAAAGAAAAGTAAAGCGAATTTTTCGAGATGCAAAACAATATTTTTTACACGTGACAAATAACAATAAAGTTCATTATTGCTAAAAACGGCCACTTTTAGCAATAATTAACATTATTGTTACTTGTCGCGTGTTAGAAATATTGTATTGCATCTTTAAAAGTCCAATTTACTTTTATCTAAGTCTGTAATGTTTTATTTTCTTCAAAAATATCATATTTTCGCCACAATCAGTGTAAATAGGTTGGTGGCGCTAGTTTCATTCGTACAGCTCCTTAAAGCTTGACAAAGAAAAGGGTTAGATATTTCAAAATAATGAAGATTGCATGTATTTAGGTTTAAGCTGTCAGTCCCAATTAGATTATTGTGGTCGTTACCAAACGTTCGCATAATTAGGGCGGCGATACATTCCCAAAATTTTATTACTCACGCGTCAAACATGAAATGTGTTAAGTAATCCATAGACATTAATTTAATGATTGTATTTTAGTTATGAAATATGCTGTTAACCTTCGAAGCTTAGACATAATTGGCCTTGCTACTATTTACTTATGCATTGTGGGAATCGTGATTATTTTTAAAGAGGCTTTAACTATTTTTAACTACTGGGTATTGTGTACCGATTGTATATTTGTGAGTAGAAGTTTACCGTGAGAAAGTCACGCTTCGGCATGAATGGACCGGTTCGACCTGAGTGATGATATCTCGGCCTCACCGAAAACAGCCGCGAAACAGCATATATGTTGTGTTTCATCCTGTGAGGGGTACCGGAAGCCCAATTGGAGGGAAACGGGTTTAAACGTTGGCAGCGCACTTGTGGCTCTACTGGTGTGACAGGTGTCTATGGGCGCCGGGATCCGTCTGCTCGTCTGCAACTTATCAAATAAAAAAATGCTCAGTTGCCTGGTGTAGCGGATTTTCATATTTTCATATACTGCCAGCTATCACTTACCAGCAGGTTATTCGTCTACTTATCTGCCTCTTGTCACATATTATTTTTTCTTGTTCTTTTGTGCCTGTCAACCTCAAATTTGGATCTCACGGCCGCTTACCATCAGGCGGAGTGAAGTCATCTTACTTACTTACTTACTCCACTGGCTCAGCGACCCGAAACGAGTCTTGGCCTCCGAAACAAGTGAACGCCACTTCGGTCGATCCTGTACCACTTGTTGCAAGTCATCTTGATTGACCTCAATATAAACAAACAACCCTGATATTATCTGTCTGCGCGTCTGCAATCTATTACAAAAAAAAAAAACTTTTTTGTTAATATTATTTCAACTCTAAAATCTTTAAAAGTCCGCTGTTTATTACCTAATAATGTTCACTTAACCCATTATTTTTTTCTTCAAGGCATTCAAAATATAATAAGCATTGAAAATTAACATAACTATAGTATTTATGCTATTTATCCACTTATCCAATAACAATTATATAATTCTTATGGATTTTTTGTCCTGAGGTTTCAAAAACCGGTTCAGAAAGGAAGTTTGTATATTGTACGGCAAAGTCCATGGTCATCTTGATAGAGAACATAAGCATTTGTTGTGTACAAAGTACGTATGCATAATACACTGGTTTGAGAATGTGTAATAGTCTTAAATTTTGAGAAAAATATTAAAATTTTACCGACTATTAACATTAAAAATCGTCATTTTTTTATGTGATTTATGGCAGACGAGCAGATGGATCACCTGATGGTAAGCTATTGCCGTCGTAAGTGCGCCGCGAACCTTTAACCCCCTTTTCCCCAATTAAACCTCCGGTACCATTACCATTCAACTTAGTAGAAAACTGGTTAGGAAAAAATTGGTGCCTAGTAAGACTTGCTAATGGGGCGTGGTTCGAATCCGGGCATGCACCTATAAAGTAAAGTATCAGCCTATATACTGTCCCACTGCAGGGCAAACGCCTCCATCATAGATATCAAGTCATCGCTACTATGATGGGATTAGGCTTAATCACCCACGCTAGCCTGATGCGGTGCGGTGATCACAAACCCGAGCTATGTACGAAAAAGCATGCACTTTATGGATTTTTCAAATTTATGTGCGTATTTCTACCATTAGCTCATCGGTGAGGGAAAACATTATGAGCAAACCTGCACGTTTCATGGATTCGCAACAGGTTTACCTCGCGATATAGGTAGCTGACGTTCTGTGTCTAATAATTTTGTGGTAGTGAAACACTAGAAAACTGCCAATTCAATTTTGTTTTCATCAAATATTCTATTCTATTCTAAATCATGCTACTGACTCAACCAACCTCAAGGTTGATTCAATAAAACTATAATTGCATCCTTAACTATTAAAACGAAATAATTGTATACCCATCTCCCTCTGTACTAGTAAGCGCGAAGAGGATAGTAACAGATAGGGTTGTGAAAAATGTGATTGGTTATGGAAAAATCGATTTCGATTTGATGCAGTTTCAATCGAATGCATCCCCGGAAAATTGTGTGGTCGATTATTTTGATTGATTAATTTTTAGATTTTAATGAGATCTTCGGGTCTAATCGGATCTAGAATGGGCAAACGAAATCCTGGTCGTCCAGCAGTACGATGGGTCGATGATATCACCAAAATAGGAGGTCCTGCTTGGATCCGAGCAGCTCAGGACCGGGAACTTTGGCGAAAAAGAAAGGAGGCCTATACTCAACAGTGGGTACTACCGGGCTGATGATGATGATGATGATGTTGAATCGGATCTCCAGGTCGAACAAAAGTATGTTTCGAATATTGTCGAACATAGCTCAGGTTTGTGATGACCGCACCGCATTAGGCAAGCGTGGTGATTAAGCCTAACCCCATCATAGTAGCGATGACTTGATTTCTATGATGGAGGCTTTTGTATTGCAATGAGACAGTAAATTAGCTGATACTTTACAATGAGATATCATTGATTTTCACCGTGGGAGAGCCCCGCTTCGGCATGAATGGGCCAGCTCAAGAGTGATAACACGACCTCACAGAAGACCGGGCGCGGCGTGAGCAGTGCCTGCGCTGTTTTGCCGAGTGAGTGAGGCCCAGTAGAGTCACAAATGCGCTGCCAACCTTAACCCATTTCCCCAGAATTGGGCTTCCGGTTCCCTCTCTCACTCGGCGAAACACAGCGTGTTAAATCTTATTTAATGGCAAATGCCTATTATACAATTGAAGAATACCTAAATGACAAGAATTTGTGCAAATGATAAACTGTTCACCTACACAGTATTATATATTATGGAATTTAAATTTTATTTATTCTTTAAAAAAATTATGATAACAAAGGAGGAGGGGATCTCTGGGCCCAAAGTTATCAAGATGAAAAGCATCCTCAAAAATCGGTTATATTTTTGTAAAGAAACTCACAAAATACTAGACCATTTTACAATCCAGAATATTAGAAAACTTAAAAACATCGTATAAAACAAATTATCGATAAAAATGAATTTGATGACAACACAATAATCGTTAAAATGTATGAAAATCGCAAGAAAATCGTGTAAGAAATTGATAATCGATATTGTACCTAATCTATGAAACACTCGGATTAATTGGAACTCTTTCGAGATGAAGTATGAGGTGATGTATTTTTCTTTTTAAAAAGAAAAATTGAATTGACAAATGTCAATAAAACCTTTGTCAAGAAAAATATTGAGAATTTCATTTTCTTTGGAGCTCTTATGCTTTTTATGTTTTATGGATTTTCTCACGACTTTGGCTATAATACGGACTATCTGATCGATGTTGCAAATGTGAATTACCTGGCTTTGTATTTTGGACTAACAAATAACGCTTTACGATTTGGATTTTGATGATATGGATCGCTGTGTAAATTGCAACATTGCAACTAACCGTTGCAATACAATTGGTAGAAAGGTTTTGGATAGTGAGGCGGTTTTATTGGTGATCAATCAGTGGCGTGCCCCTCAATCAGTGAGTACCTAACGATTTTAACTAAATCAAATCAAATCAAATAGTTTATTGCTCTGTACCTAATCAATATGTATTGTTTAAACATAAATTATTAATTGAACATATTGCAGGTAACCAATCAGGACTATGTTTGCCATGCATTTTGGAATATGGCCCAGGATGTAATAAGTGGAAGACAACTAATAGAAACACAAAACCAAGTCGGGCATTCTAGTGTTTGTGTAGGTAGAAGAACAGTAGGCTGCTGCGCCCATATTATGTCCATTATTTGGTATTTAAGTTGGGCAAGATACCAAGTAAATATATTACCCCCTGCACAGTTTTTAGACGACATTCTTTTAATTATAGAAGAGTAAAATAATTAAAGTTATATGTAATCTTATAATAGTGTTTTATTTTGCTTTCTTTTCTCTTTGATTTATTTCTAATGGTTTTATAACCTTAGGCTTTGTCTGCCTCGCAGGGGGTATAGACTTGATAAATGTAAGCATGTATCTGCCTCCGTAGTGTAGTGGTTAGAGCGCTGCGCTCTAAACCAGGAGGTCGTGGGTTCGATTCCTGCGGGGAACACTCAGTTTGTAAGGTTTTCCTAGTTTGGTTAGGACATTGCAGGCTTGAATTACTTGATTGCCCGATAAGAACGATGATTCCGTGCTTGGAAAGACACGTAAAGCAGTTGGTCCTGACTCTGGTCCGAGTCAGGTCAGATAACAATCTTCCCATTGCAATTAACCAGGCTCGTCAAATCAGGATCATAGTTGAAGCGTACTCTGGGTCTCCATACCTAATGGCGGCAACCGGGATACACGCTTGGATGAGGTATATATATAAGCATGTAAGTATGTTTATTTTTAATTAATTTACTGAAACCTTTTGCGATTTGAAAAAAACTGAGGGACGCAAGACAGAGCCCAAAAATGTGCATGAGATGATAATTATTCGCTTATTTTGGGTTCTTATTGTGTGACATATACCTATGGAATGTACAGAGTAGGTACCAAAATAGTAAATAAGTCTAACGGCCCTCTACCTACTTGCATAATTTAGTCTCAAAGCGATTAAAAACATTGTGCAGACACCATTGCAAATAGCCGTTTTATTACAGGTTACATAACCTCACTTTTACTATTAATTCAAATATCTCGATTCCTGGATTGCCTAATCTTCTCAAAATTTTTGTGGTGAATTGTTATTATGAATCCTTTAAATTAAGGCATCTTTGATTTGTATAACATTCGGCCCACAAATGTATGCAACGGTCGCGTTCTCCTTTGAAAAGATTAAGTTCTACTGAGTTTCTTGCTGATTCTTCTCGGTAGAAATTGACCTTCCGAATCAGCAGTAGATTATAAAATTTGACATTCATAAATGTTCTGTAAAGGACTTAAATTGAATAAAAAGATTTTGATTTTGATTTTGCACCATCTTCTGTTAGGCGGTGGTATCACAGCCACCTTAATGAAAGTATGTTTAGTAGTAAGTAAATAGTTCTTATCTTACTGAGCTATACATCGTTGGAACTGACTTTTATTCGGTTTTTTTATTTCATCACTCACATCAGTCACATCCCTACTCTAACAATGAGAGTGGACGGCGCATAATATTTACAATAGTGAGACAATGGCCTGCGAATATGTGCTCGCCCAAACACAAGCACGCAGCTCAAGTATGATCACAAACAATTAGAAAACGATAAGAGATTTCGTTATTTTTTTTTTTATGTGATAGGTAGCAGACGAGCAAGCGGATCACCTAATGGTAAGCAATTGCCGCCGCCCATGAATACATGCAACAAGTGTGCTGCTAACCTTTTATCCCCTTCCCCCCCGATGGGCCTCCGGTACCCTCACTCACTCGGCGAAACACAGCACAGGAGACCTATTTTTGAATTGTCGTCTCACTAAAAAATGTGTGACTCGCATGATTTTTGACATCCGCATTTTTGAATCATTCGAAAACGAGCGATTTGCAACGAGTGGTGTAAACCACTCGTTTCCGCTAGGCGAGTGGTCGCATTTACGTCAAATATTAACGAGTTAACACTATAAAGTCCATTTTACGAAAAAAGTCCCCTGGGAGCGGCGCTACTTGTCATACAAATAGGCTTTCTATCTCTTTCCCACTCATTACGTAGACTGCCATGTCATTTTAGTTCATCAAAAATCCGGGGGACTCTTTTCGTTAAAAGGACTATACTTTGACAAGATTGGCGACACACTAAGCGAGTGATTTCAAAAATAGGGAAAATTATGAATCATGCGACTCACGAGACGACGTGACTTGCAAAACGAGTAGTTTTGTTTGGACGAAGCGAAAATTCAAAAATAGGTCTCCAGGAGCTGCTTCACGCCGGTTTTCTGTGAGTGCAAGACTTTCTCCAAATGACTCTTAATAAAAATATTCATGGGCGGCGGTGTTCACTTACCATCAGGTGATCTGATTGCTCGTTTGCCTTTCTATATCAGAAAAAGGAAGCGATGTTTCTTAGTAGGGCCGTTTAAATATGTTATCTCAACAGCGCTGACAATAGTAGTTTTAGAACTGTAGATATTTTGAATTTCAAACATTTGTAGCATGTTTATTCTAGCGGATTATTTGCATAACTCTTTAGAGCAGTGGTTCTTAACCGGAGGTCCGCGGACCACTGGTGGTCCCTGGAGGCATTCCAAGTGGTCCGCGAAGACATCGTAATAATAAACAAGTGACGTGACGTGATGAGTCGAGTCAACACAACGTAAGCGGCGGCGCGACGCATGTCCGAAGTGTGTGGTCCCTGACGCGACAGAATTTTGGTAAAATGGTCTCACATGACTTAAAGGTTAAGAACTAGTACGTAAAGCTGGGGATTTCTGAGAACTCCAATTAAATCAAGATATACATAATATATGACGCCCCGTTGGTCTAGTCATCTAGTGGTTTAAGTCATGCCGTGATCTCGGGGTCCCGGGTCGAGCAAAAGTATGTTTCGAATTTTTCGAACATAGCTCGGGTTTGTGATCACCGCACCGCATTAGGCAAGCGTGGTGATTAAGCCTAACCCCATCACAGTAGCGATGCCTTGATTTCTATGGTGGCCTTTGCCCTGCAGTGGGACAGTATATATAGGCTGATACTTTATTTCTTATTTTTCTAATGTATGGCGATTTGTATAAGTGCTGTGTACAAGCTTATGCAAATAAAGATTTGAGTTTTGAATAAACCTCCAAAGTTTCACAATCAAACCACCAATTTTTGCATAATGCACGCACCAACATGTTAACTACATCGCTCGCCGGCCACCCATCTCATGTCCGCGGCAAGTGTTGCTTAATCTGAACACTCGATAGAGTAATGAAATATAATTGTCGCCATAACAATTTATGTTAATTGATCAATTGCGTCAGATTCGCAAGTTTAACCTTGCGTTAGCTTGAGTAATTCTGTCGAAAACCCCACTTGATAGAATAGCAAACATTATGGAAATGAACGGCCTTGCCGCTAGAAGCTGAGATAAACACTTTAAGTATTTTGTTGTTACAAGTATACACGTGTACCTTAAGCTTTGGACTGTCTCGGTGGCTCGTCGGTCTGCGGCCCTAGAATCAAATCAAATCAATGAATGGATGTATGAATCGCAGGGACAAGGATAGAGATTACAACTTGTAGGGAGTCAAGAATTGTGGCTCGGTGGAGTGCAAGAGTGCCCGCCCAGGAGACCTATTTTTGAATTTTCGCTTCGTCCAATCAAAACTACTCGTTTTTCAAGTCACGTCGTCTCGTGAGTCGCATGATTCATAATTTTCCCTATTTTTGAAATCACTCGCTTAGGCACTCGCCAAGCTTGTCAAAGTATAGTGTTAACTCGTTTCGCGCAGAAAATTCTACATATAATCGGTATTACAGATTAAGGAGGGTCCAGACCTCCCAAGTTATCATAGGACCTGGAGGATAGACACTGCTATATAAAGTGATAAGTAATAATTAATTATTTTCAGGGAAATAATAAAGAATATAAAGATATAATTTAAAGTTACATTACCTTCAGCTTATTTCAGTACATTTTTAATATGTACAGTGGCCAGCACATCAAGTTACTACAATCTGTCAAATTTCCTCAGTTGATATTGAACCAAACACCTTTGATATAAAAGTGAGGTTCGATTGAAGAAATTTGACAGATTGTAGTAACTTGATGTGCTGGCCACCGTACATAGAATGAAATAAAAGACAGCCTCCTCACTCCATTCTAAAGCCGTCGCTTAACAAATATTATAATTTAGCGCCGTGCAAAGCTCAGAGCACACGAGGTGCGCACGCGCATTGCGTCACTGTTGGGTAACGTCGACTAGGTTACGACGTCTCACTGTTACTTAACGCGTCCCATGCTCGGCAAATAGATATATCTCACAAACACCCAGACCCAAGCCAATATCTTTTTTTTATGAGATAGGGGGCAGACTTAATAGCTCCAACGGTTGTCAGTTCTGCGGCTAATGTGACCAGCCCACTGCCACTTCAGTTTGCTAATTCGGTGGGCTATGTCGGTGACTCTGGTTCTCTGTCGGATTACATCATTTCTGATGCGGTCCTTCAAAGATGCTACAAGATGGGATGACGACATTCGAAGGCTGGCTGGAGTGAGCTGGATGAGAGTGGCCGAAAATCGGGAGCGATGGCGTGCATTGGGGGAGACCTATGTCCAGCAGTGGACGAGCTTGGGTTGCTGCTGATGATGAGGGGGCAGACGAACAGACGTATCACCTGATGGTAAGCGATTACCGCCGCCCATGGACACCCGCAACACCAAAGGAGTCGCTTGCGCTGCCGACATTTTAAGAAGGAATACGCTCGCTTTTTGAAGGTTTTGCAGGTCGTATCGGTTCGGAAATATCGCTGGTGACAGTTCGTTCCATCATAAAAAAAAGATAAATGTTTTTTACATTTGTCTTTTTTAATGGGTTTGCACTTAATTGACCTCTTCTCACCTGATGGAGAGTGACAATGAGGTCTAAGATGTAGCGGTGCTTTCCCAGACGAACGACTTAATTGTAGCTCTCTGGGAATACAGAAGCCGGCAAGTTGTACCATTCCTTAGCAGTTCGTGTTATAAAAACCGGCCAAGTGCGAGTCGGGCTCGCGCACAAAGGGTTCCGTAGCAGCAAATATAATAAACTTAACCAAAATTACAGTTAAATCAACCTATCTCAAAAACTATAAGAGATACTTTGATCAAACCAAAAATCGTTGAAAGAGTTAATTAGCATGCATCACCTCTATTTTTTTTAGAATTTTATACCCCGTAGTTATAAAAATAGAGGGGGGGGGACATACTTTTTACGACTTTGAGAGCTGATATCTCAAAAACCGTTCACTTTAAGAAAAATGTTTTTTAGAAAACTTTATATCATTTTAAAAGACCTTTCCATTGATACCCCACACGGGTATGTACATCGAAAAAAAAAATTTCATCCCTCAGTTACATGTATGGGGGGCCCCACCCCCAATTCTTTTTTTTACTATTTAGTGTCATATTTTTGTAGCGGTTCATACAACACATATTCCCATCAAATTTCATCACTGTAGTACTTATAGTTTCCGAGTAAATCGGCTGTGACAGACGGACAGACGGACAGACGGACAGACGGACATGACGAAACTATAAGGGTTCCGTTTTTGCCATTTTGGCTACGGAACCCTAAAAAAAAAGGAGCGAAACTTGTCTTGTGCGGGAATCGAACCTGCGATCCTTATGTCTCAACCGACACTCATACCACTGCGCCAATCGGGTCGTCACTGCATCGTCTCGTCTACTAACCTCATCCAGTTAATAGACAACACGAGTTTATACCAAAAGTAGATCTTCTATACTATTTATAAAGAGATACCTTCTATAGACAACGACAAGGCTTTTAGGTAAACCGAAAACACGAAACGCTTGCGCGATGTAATTGGACACACCGCCATCTATCAGTTCATTTCTGAATTACGGTCCCGAAGCGAAGTGAGGGCGGGCCACTAGTCTTAAATAACTTGAAAAAAAGTAGTAACTACCTAACTATTAAATGCTAAGTCAATCTATTAACTGTTGAGTAAATCGTATTTTTATTGTAATTTGTGTAGCTGGATACAAATATTTAACATTTTTATTTGCTGATTAGTTGACTAGGAAATAACGTTCGAGTATTGTGATCGAGGCCGTACGGGCTTTCTTTTTGATCCGCCATTTTGATATTTTTCAAAATGGCAGCCACGTTTAATGGAAGCTATCGCGTGTGAAGACTCCGCTAGGTGGCGTACTGGAGAACTGAGATCCATCTATCTACACGGTGATTCGTTATTTTTGATGTGAGATGTCAAAATGTCACTGAACACTTATGTTTGTTCAATGTATGGGTGTTATAATGTATTTAAGTATTATATTTGTGTTTCCTCTGTTGTTTGATATCTGTAATACAAGTGCTTAAGCTACTTAGTACCTACGGAGTCATTTCAATATATAGTTAACTAGTGGCCCGCCCTCACTTCAGAAATGAACCAATAGATGGCGCTGTGTTCAATTACATCGCGCAAGCGTTTCGTGTTTTCGGTTTACCTACAAGCCTTGTCATTGTCTATATAATAGAAGTTATCTCTTTATAAATAGTATAAAAGATATTATGTGGTGTTGTGTGAATTTATTATTAAATAGGTGATCCGTCAGCTTGTTTGCCCTCTATCTAGAAAAAAAGACATTGAAGCACTAAGTGTACGTGATTCATCAACGTGTCGCCATCTGTATAGTGATTGTGGCACTTCTGTAAACATTAATTAATTGAGCAATTACGTGCGTTGAAATTTTAAGTCGCTAATGTAGATGTCGTTATGATCACATTAAGCTGATTAAATACAGAATGATTCACTTAAAATCTCATTTGAAAACCTAAGTGCGTATTTCTACTATTAGCTCAGCGGTGGGAAAACTGAATCATGGTAAGCGTACCCTGGGCTCCGAAGTGACAGCTTTGGACGCAACTGGGAATTGAAACGCTCAGATGAGAGAGAGTCTATTCGTTTACTACTCTCTCTAACTCTCTCATCTAATCGAATTTAGGACATTATTATTAATCTACTAAAAAATTGGTCCCTGGTCTTTGTATTGAATAAATTATTTAAATTGTTAACTAGGCCGCGGACCAGGGGCCAGTTTTCTCCAAAACCACTTAAATTGAGGAGTAAATTACTTGAAACTTTACTCAGAGATGATGAACGAGGCAATTAACGTCCATGTTTCAGGTCCATGAGTACCATTTTTTTTTATGTGATAGGTAGCAGGCGAGCAGGCGGATCACTTGATGGTAAGCGATTGCCGCCGCTCATGGACACTTGCAACACCAGTGGAGTTACAAGTGCGCTGCCAACCTTTTATCCCCTTCCCCCCGGGTGGGCCTCCGGTACCCTCACTCACTCGGCGAAACACATTACCAACATACCTATCTTATTTATGTTTCTCATATTCTGAGTTTGACAAATAAGGTTTGACGTTTTACGTCATTTCACCGGTCACCGGATACAAACGGCGGGAAACACTTAGGTACCTAATATGGTAAAGATATAAACAAATATTTGTCTTTCTATATTTAGCAATAACAACGATGGTAAGAAGCGGAGGTGAATACTTCCAAGGTTATCTTCGAATCTTCTAAGGCCGTCATACGTTGTATCAATAAAAAAAAGTAAACTATCAGCCTATAATAAGTACTGTCCCAGTGGGATCCCAGTCAGCCCCGGATCTAGGGGGGGGCAAGCCGGGGTCCATGCCCCGGGCGGCATGTTCAGGGGGCGGCCAAATTCACACTTTACTGACTAATGGACTAATCATAATTTACCTTCATGGCCCATGGCCATGGTGGGACAGTCCCACTGTAGGGCAAAGGCCTCCATCGTAGAAATCAAGTCATCGCTACTATGATGGGATCAGGCTTAATCACCACGCTTGCCTAATGCGGTGCGGTGATCACAAACCCGAGCTATGTTCGAAAAATTCGAAACATACTTTTGCTCGATGACTTAAACCACTGGACCAATGGGGCGTTTTTAATAGGAACAGCGACATTTTTCTACAAAAAGTATTTAAAAATCAAGTTTTAGTCGTAAAAATAATGATCTGACTGAAGCTAAGTATTTCTTATAATTGCAAGTTTAACCTTTAACTAACGAATGGTTTACTTGAGGACATGCTTTTGTTGGCTGAATGTACCCAAATATTTTCGTGAATAAATAAGTTTATTTTAAATGTAGGTATTTGCTGTTCTTGGAAATAATGTTTGCATAGACAGTTCCGTGTAACTGAGTCATAACTAACTACGCAGACACTATGGTACGTACAGCCACACATCAAAGTATACAAAACTGTGAAATTTCTTCAATCGACTCTCATCTTACTGTCACACATATTAGGTTGAATATCAATTGAGGAAATTTGACAGGTTGTGGTAACCTGATGTGTGGCTGTCTGTACAACAAATAGCCTCACATTTGAATTAATTTCGTTATCCCTGAAAAGACAAAAAAATATATAAAAAAGAATCGGAAAGTTGATTGAGGCGAGAAGAAACTCGCCAGTTATCTTTTTAATCGCCAAAATGTTTATTAAAATGTTTTTTTGTCATCATACCACTCCTAAAGTCCATAGATAGAAGAAAATAGAAAGCTAAGAATGAGGTAAACCAGAGCAGACCAGTCCCCAGAGGCGGCACCTGTACACAAGTATGACGTATGTGTCAGCCATCATTTCACCCAAACATATTAGAGGGAATGCAATGACCCGCCACATAGCGCCACCACATCAGGAACATTTGAGTAGGCCAGACCATTCCGTTTTTCCTCATCCATACTATCCATACTAATATTATAAATGCGAAAGTAACTCTGTCTGTCTGTCTGTCTGTCTGTCTGTATGTCTGCTACTCTTTCACGCCAAAACTACCCAACGGATTTAAATGAAATTTGGTATACAGATAATCTAGACCCTGAGAAAGGACATAGGCTACTTTTTAGTGCGAAAAGGGGGTTGTAAGGAGTTAAAAGGGGGGTAAAAAGTTACTATTCCACGCGGACGAAGTCGCGGGCGGCCGCTAGTAAGTTATAAAAAACGAAGTTAGTAGAAGGTCCTAACAAGAATATCTTTTTCTTTTAAAAACACTGAAACTATTACACATTATACAAAATAACGTAGATACTTAAAACATTAACCTATTTCTTTTGTTAAATTTTATCAAACAGCAACAATTAACCACTTAGTTACAGCACAAATTTGTATGATTACCATACATAAGTGCACCGCAGGTGTTGAACCCGCGACCTCCAGATTGCGAGCCGAGGCCACCAATCCGTTGCGGCTGTGATTATAGATTAGCAAAAATGTCAGATGCGAAATTATGTGCGTAACGTGGGGTTCTGTAGGTATTTAATGGAAATCATCATCATCATCATTATCAGCAACCCACGCTCGTCCACTGCTGGACATAGGTCTCCCCCAATGCTCGCCACCGCTCCCGATTTTCGGCCACTCTCATCCAGCTCACTCTAGCTAGCCTTCGAATGTCGTCATCCCATCTTGTCGCAGGGCGTCCAACACTACGCTTACCGAGTCGCGGTCTCCACTCAAGGACTTTACGGCTCCAACGGTTGTCAGTTCTGCGGCTAATGTGACCAGCCCAATGATACTTCAGTTTGCTAATTCGGTGGGCTATGTTGGTTTTATGGAAATAGCAAAGTTTATTTATTTTATTTAAAAACTTTATTGCACAAAACTTCGTACAATAGGCGAACTTAATGCGAAGGGGCATTCTCTACAAGTTAACCTTTAAGTTAAGCAGAAAGGACAAAGGTCAAAACAACAACAATAAGGGGAAAAGTTTCAGTTTTTCTATTTGACGTTACAGTTGCGTTTTGGGAGAGCCACGCTTCGGCATTAATGGGCAGGCTCGACCGGAGTGATACCACAGCCTCCCAGAAGACCGGCGCAAAGCAGCGCCTGCGCTGTGTTTCGTCGATTGAGTGAGGGTCGATGACCCAATTGGGGGAAAAGGGGTTAAAAGGTTGGCAGCGCACTTGTGAATATACTGGTGTTGCAGGTGTCTATGCGCGGTGGAAAACGCTTACCAATATTTAATGTAGAATTTTTTATTAGCGCTGGTTAACTTTAACAGTAGGTAATCAATACTTGATTTCTTTTTACTTTCCATTTGACTAGAACAGTGGTTCTTAACCTTTAAGTCATGAGGGACCATTTTACCAAAATTGTGTCGCGTCAGGGACCACACACTTCGGACATGCGTCGCGGCGCCGTTTGCGTTGTGTTGACGAGACTCATCACGTCACGTCACTTGTTTATTACGATGTCTTCGCGGACCACTTGGAATGCCTCCAGGGACCACCAGTGGTCCGCGGACCACCGGTTAAGAACCACTGGACTAGAAGGTTGGCAGTGCACTTGTGACTCCTCTAGTGTTGTGGTTTTCTATAGGCGGCGGCAATCGCTCATCATTAGATGACCAGTCTGCTCGTCTGCAATCTATATCTATCTTCTAATACAATTTATAAAGAGATAACTTCTATAGACAACGACAAGGCTTATAGGTAAACCGAAAACACGAAACGCTTGCGCGATGTAATTGGACACAGCGCCATCTATTGGCTCATTTCTGAATTACGGTCCCGAAGCGAAGTGAGGGCGGGCCACTAGTCTAACACATAAAAACAAATCAACAAGCTCTTACGTACTGAATTCTAAAAACATTAAACCATTGTTTTAAAGGTTTTTCTGTATAAAAAATGTAAAATAACATAAAAAATTAGGTCATGACGAAAGTGTTCACTTGTATTTATGGTAATTTGACGGTTAACTGAGTTCTGTAACTACTGGTTATAGAGTATTGGTCAATAGTCTGTGAAAAAAAGATTTTTTATGATAGTACGGTACTAAACTAAATTAAGTTATGGCGTTAAGTTTATGGTAAATTTGAAGTTATATTGAGAAAAAGAAAATATATATTTTTTTATTATAGAATCAAAATTACAATCGATGGACATCGTCAACGGGGCAGGCCTAGAAAAAGATGGTGTGACGATTTGTATAAGTATGTCCAAGATTGGCAATCAAGGGCGTTGGACAGGGATCTATGGAGGAACTTGGGGGAGGCCTTTGCCCAGCAGTGGGACACTATAGGCTAACTAAAAAAAAAAGAATCAAAATTATTGGTTTGGTTATTGGTAATAAATTAATTACATCAGCGAGTGTTTTATAGAAAAAGAGGTATACTATGGTACGATAATTTTATTGCAGTAGCAACATTGTAGTAGTTTTTTTAGTCTTGAATTCCAATTTTGGGTACAGTGGCTATCAGTATACTGCCATCGCCCGAAGAAAGAAGTTCGACACTACAGTACCATCCAACCAACAGTAGATGGCGCTAATTTGACTGTTCCTTAACTTCCATACAAGATTCAAACTCTCCTCCCTACACCGCGACAGCAAAGTTCTCATGTCAACTTAGAATATATACGACAAACCAAGAGCGTACACCGGACCTTGGTCCCCGAGCCAATACCACCCGGCTCGGCGGAAGATATATATCTCGCTCTAAAAGGCCGGCAGCGCACCTGTGAAGCCCCTGGAGTTGCAGGTGTTCATGGGCGACGGTAATCGCTTAACATCAGGTGATCCGTATGCTCGTATGCCCCCTATCCAATTTAAAAAAAAAAAAAAGATCTTCCCTTTTCATGAGGCACATTCCATCCCCATACCATCACAAGCGTTCACGTTGTGTCTAGTTTAAGACGGAAACGTGCAACCATTAAGTCGGTAGTTCCCAAGTTCACAAAATAATTACACAAAGGACATTGTGCCCTGTTGAAGGGTTGTGAAGGTCGATAGTACCTAGTTGTGTTCCCACTTTAGATGCTTAAACCATCTGGCAAGATGCAAAGAGGCCTTCTATGTAAGTTGGAGCCGTAAAGTCCTTGAGTGGAGACCGCGACTCGGTAAGCGTAGTGTTGGACGCCCTGCGAGAGATGGTGACATTCGAAGGCTGGCTGGAGTGGGCTGGATGAGAGTGGCCAAAGATCGGAAGCAGCGGTATGCATTAGGGGTAACCTACTCGTATGTACAGCAGTGGACGTGTGGGTTGGATGATGATGACTATGTTTACATCTCAACATAAAAGTATAGATTTTATGTTGAAGATATTTATTCAAGAAAGCAATATCAATAAACTTCTCGAGATATTCCGTGAGATATTCGAGGTTATTCGCTTAAACATATCCGTTTCTCCAAAAAAACTAAATGTCAAGTTTACAAAAATGCACGGAAGTGCACTTTTAAATGCATTTTCATGACTTTAAATGGATTAATGTCTGTCTTTTAATTGATTAATTTTGAGTGATAATTTTGGACACTTTTCTCGAAGATAACTGCTTTTAAACATATTTTGAAATTCAATGATAAATTAAAGTTTAAATAATATATTTCCTGATTGACATGTTTTGAGTGATGGTAGGATGAGTGGATAAACGTCCGATTTCAGAACGGAATCGTAGGTTCGAACCCGAGCTTACACTTTCCTGTAGTTTCCTGTTCAAATGTCGGCAACTCATCCACAATCTTTTCGTCGTGTGTTGTCATTTAGTAGAGTTTAGTGAGTCACAAAAATAAATAAAGTAAATAGAGACAACATCACATACATTGTCCTGGTCCCAAACTAAGGTTTCCCTTGTACTATGGAAACCAGAAACAACGAAGGAACCACATACACCCAGACCCAACACAAATATCTGTTTCATCAACAAACATTTGTGTTGCATGGTGCGGGAATCGAACCCGCGACCCTTGCGTTAAAATATTGGTTAGGTTAGGACAGTGACCGGCAAAAAATCTTGAAATTGTCGGGCGAGTTGTCTCATAACCCCTTCATGTGGGGTTAGGTTATCTAGATTGTATCGATGTATGAAAGAAACAAAGTAGTTTCTATTTGTTTACCAACTGCATAAAACGAATGCGTCCAATAAACAAGCAAAATTGCAATTACGAAAACCGGACAAGCTAACCGAGTGCGAGCAAAAAAATTCAGGCAAGAACCTCAGCGCAGTTGGTACGCCAGTCTCTCCCCTACGCGGTCGCCGAAGGATGGCGTTTCGGTAGTTAAAAACTTTTCACAACCCGTCCTTTTTAGTGAACTTTTACCGTGTTCTTTTTTTCTTTTTTTTTCCTTTGTTTTTCGTCTTTTGTCTGTGATACCAAGATGGCGATACGTTCGTTTACACGGATGATGGAATACGCGCGTTCGAATAGAAAAATTAGTGAGTGATTTATGTAATTTGCAATAGATATATGCAATACTTTCGTAATGACCTTTAAATTTTATTCCAAATGTGCAATATTGTATGCGGTTTTTATTTAAAAATACGATTTGTGTTCCGTTATACGCGAAATCCAGTTTTGGAAGATATTAGTGTTATGTGGACTAAATATATGCGAATTATAATAACGGGGTTGCGTAAAACCGACCAGTTTTGTTGACATAACGCATTTGTTGGTAAAGAAAATCGATTTCAACAATGATTGGTTGATAGGAAATTGATTTTTTGTATAGATTATGACATCTAGTTAGACTTGTGATAGAGTTGAGATAAAAACTGAATTGTTGTTGATGAAACAGTGGGTCTGGGCGTTTGTGGCATAGGAAAGTAGAATAGTTTTTTTATGTGATAGGTGGCAGACGACCAGACGGATCACCTGATGGTAACCTATTGCTATTGCCGCCGCCCATAGACACATGCAACGCCACTGGAGTCACAAGTGCGCTGCCAACCTTATAGTCTTCCGCCCTAGACGGTCGATAATTACTGATAGGTATTCAACTAAAAAAGTTTCATACGAAGCCGATAAAAAATATATGTAGGTTTAGAGATTTGTGCAAAAAATCATAAAGACAGACAATGTATGGGATTTTTAGTCCCAAATTCTACCAATAGATGGTGAATTTCGGACTGAAATCGCGATTGCTATTGGTGTTTTCAGTTTACTTGAAAAATCGTATATCGAACCTTTGATAGAAGTGTACAACCAGGCCACAAAGTAAACTATCAGCCTATATACTTACTGTCCCAACGCAAGCCAAAGGCCTCCATCATAGAAATCAAGTCATCGCTCCTATGATGGGATTAGGCTTAATCACCACGCTTGCCTAATGCGGTGCGGTGATCACAAACATGTTCGAAAAATTCGAAACATACTTTTGCTCGACCTGGGACCACAAGATTATGGCCTGGTACTTAAACCAATCAATAAGTAATAACTTTAACTTTATTAAAAAAACTAGTGGCCCGCCCTCACTTCGCTTCGGGACCGTAATACAGAAAAGAACCAATAGATGGCGCTGTGCTCAGTTACATCGCGCAAGCGTTTCGTGTTTTCGGTTTACTTATAAGCCTTGTCGTTGTCTATAGAAGTTATCTCTTTATAAATAATATAGATATAGATAGAAATAGAAGATTGTCAGAACAATCAAATCAAATAAAAAGTCTACGTAGGTATACTTAGGGCGCTTAATTTTTAGTTCCCTGCCTAAACTAGTAGGTATTTATCCTGTATCTTAGGCAGAAATGAAATAGGCTGAATGAGTTAAGTATGCAGAAATGACGGACTTTTATAGCATCAGACCAAATGCTTGTTTAATTGCAAGAATTCTTGCCCTTGTCAAAAAGAAATAATAGTCTAGAATTTAGAGAATAAAATGACCTTGACTAAATTTAACATTACGCTGATAAAATTGCAAATTAACGCAACTTTACTGTTGACTTAGCTAATAAGAAAAATAACTAGATATCTTTGTAGGAAAGGCACGGATGTACGTGCTCCAATAGTAGGTACTTACTCTATATGTACACTGATACACTCTCTCATCTTATAAATTATTTACAGCGATAAAACTTCGAATTATAGCACGCAATTCTCAATTTTTCTTTTTCAAATCTATACTGAGGCTGAGGCCAGGCCAGGCCCAGGATATAAAACACGCGACAAGTAACAATAATGTCAATTATTGCTAAAAGTGGCCGTTTTTAGCAATAATTAATTTTATTGTTACTTGTCGCGTGTTAGAAGTATTGTATTGCATCTTGAAAAATCCAATTTACTTTGATCTAAGTCTGTAATGTTTTATTTTCTTCAAAAATATCATATTTTCGCTACAATCAGTGTAAATAGGTTGATGGCGCTAGTGTCATTCGTATAGCTCTTTAATGGACCTCAGTTCTACAGTACGCCATCTAGCGATTTTTTTTCACATGCGATAACCCCCATGGTCCAAGGGTACCCCGGCCTCCAAAGCGACGGCTTTGGACGCAAGTGGGAATGACACGCGATGATGATCTCATTTATATACACAAGTGTACATTATACTATTAAATTATTTGTCCAACTGCGAACAATGGGGCAGTTTCACGCGTATTTCTTTATTTGTACAATGTTATAGTTCTTGTTATGTATGTTGACGCTTCAAAACCTTTGGGTTACCACAATCTGTCAATGAAAAGGTAATTATCATCATTATCAGCCGTCCCAGTCCACTGCTGGACATAGGCCTCCCCCAATGTTCGCCATTTCGCCCTGTTTTCGGCGAGACGCATCCAGTATATATACCAAACCAACGGCTTTTAGCAGATCGTCACTCCATCTAGCCGGAGGCCGTTCTACACTACGCTTCCCGAGTCGCGGTCTCCACTCAAGAACCCTTTAATTAAGGCAATAATTAGTTACGAGTTATTATATGATTATAAAAAAGGGCGCGAAGGGTCCCGGGTTCGATTCCCGGGCAAGTTCATTTAGAAAACTACATTTTCTAAGTTGTCTTGGGTCTGGGTGTCCTGGGTTGACGCCCCCAGTTAATGATCGTCACTCATAGAACAGGGGCTGCCCTAGTTTGAGACCAGGTTGATTGGTGTGATTGTCTGGCGCATTTATTTATATATCAATTCCATACCCGTTTGGTCGCATTTGGCAAGAGTTGTGCCGCAAAATTTAGTAGATACTGTTATTGTAAGGGCCTCGTGGCCCTAAGTATTATAATTAACGATTTAAATTTCTATTATCTTTCATATCGGTAGGAGGTATTTTCTAATGATTAAGTATTGAAGTATGTTACCTTTAGAAAAGCGAATAGGACCAGAAATATTTCGAATGCGGTGAACGGAACGATTGTTCGCTATGATAACATTCTCTTCTATACTCCTCAAGGTTTTATACAATGGTTACTTTGGTGGTTAAGCAACGGGCACTCTTCTAATGGTAAAGTAAAGTTCAGCCATTACTAGTCCCACTGCAGGGCAAAGGCCTCTAGAAATCGAGTCATCGCTACTATGACGGATTAGGCTTAATCATAGTAGAACCAGACATATAAAAAGTATCGCCTATATACTGTCCACTGCCGGGCAAAGGCCTCTAAGAAATCAAGTCATCGCTACTATGACGGGATTAGGCTTAATCACCACGCTTGCCTAATGCGGTGCGGTGATCACAAACCGAGTTTTATGTCATAATTTTTTAAACATACTCTGCCCGAAACCCAAAACCGAGATCGTGTCAACGGGGCGTTATCAAAGAAAGTGTTAAAAGTATCAGTCTATATACTGTCCCACTGCAGGGCAAAGGCCTCCATCATAGAAATCAAGTCATCGCTACTATGAATACTATGATGGGATTAGGCTTCATCACCACGCTTGCCTAATGCGGTGCGGTTAATCACTCGAGCTATCTTCTATCTATATTCTATTCTATACTATTTATAAAGAGATTACTTCCATAGACAACGACAAGGCTTGTAGGTAAACCGAAAACACGAAACCGGTTGGCGCGATGTAATTTAGCACAGCGCCATCTATTAGTTCATTTCTGAATTACGGTCCCGAAGCGAAGTGAGGGCGGGCCACTACTTAGTGTTCGATAAATTCGAAACTCTTTGCTCGAAGTCGCTCCAAATTTGAGAATTTCTTAGTGCTTATGCTAGTTAGTACAGAGTCAGATCAACGTATGAAGTGTCATGACCTTATCAAGTAACATAGACTATTTTGCGTAGATTTTGAATATGCATAACGAAGTAAACGGAATCATTTAACTCAGACAGTTGCAGAACAACCTTGGTCTGGCCGTTGGGCAATCGTAAGTTAATCAAAACAATATTCGCAATAGGAAGCAATGATGAAATTGCGAGAAAATATTCAGAAATTGCGGTTTTAATACGGAGTTAATTTTGAAACTATCTAAATCATGTAATAAAAAATGTTACCCCGAATGCGCCAGAAATCCAAAGGTACGTGCCCTGATTCGAAACTTAATTTCCATCCTTCAAAGTCTTAAGTCTAAAGTCTTCGACCAGTGCGTCCTCCCGGTCATGACTTACGGTGCCGAGACGTGGACACTCACGGCTGGACTAATCCACCGGTTCAAAGTCGCTCAAAGAGCTATGGAAAGGGCTATGCTCGGAGTATCTTTGAGGGACCACATCAGAAATGATGTAATTAGACAGAGGACCAGAGTCACCGACATAGCCCACCGAATTAGCAAACTGAAGTGGCAGTGGGCTAGTCACATTAGCCGCAGAACTGACAACCGTTGGAGCCATAAAGTCCTTGAGTGGAGACCGCGACTCAGTAAACGTAGTGTTCTGTGTTGGACGCCCTGCTACAAGATGGGATGACGACATTCGAAGGCTGGCTGGAGTGAGCTGGATGAGAGTGGCCGAAAATCGGGAGTAGTGGCGTGCATTGGGGGAGACCTATGTCCAGCAGTGGACGAGCGTGGGTTGATCCTGAGTCATGGTCTAAGCGTACCCTGGACTTCAAAATTCAAAGCCTCAGGACTCAGGCTTCAAATTTACTTTTATCTAAGTCTGTAATGTTTTATTTTCTTCGAAAATATCATGTTTTCGCCACAATCACTGTAAATAGGTTGGCGGCGCTAGTTTCATACGTATAGCCCCTTAAACAGAAAAATTCATTGTTTAAAATACTCAACACTGTAAGTAATTGTCTTTATTATAATATATTCAAGCATTTCGTAGCGTAATTCCACAAGTTTTATAGCCTAGAAGTCAGTAAAAGATTTTAACGACTCTTTTACGATTTCGTCGTGAATTTTCTAGCATTTAAGCTTCATAATTATCTACATACATGTAACGTTTTTTACGTGATTTTGGCAATAATTGCGATTTCATTTAGAAAAGGTACTTATTTTCCTTTAGCTACGTAACTAAACTCTTTTAAAATTATGACTTAGCACTTTCTGTGGAGGCCTTTGCCACAAAATAATTACACACAGAAAGTAGGCTGCCCACTAAGAGCTAAAAACGTGTCATCTACTCACGCATGCGCACTAATGGGGAAACGCCTTTTCGACCACGTTAATCCTAGCCTATGATATAAGATTGTCGAACTGTCGATGTCTGTGGTAGAGGCCGCGCGCTTATGTACTCATTCCGGGCAACAACCCTAGCATATGTCAACGAACTCTTCTAAATTCAAAATCAGGTCAAAGTCTAACTTCTGTGTGTAATTATTTTCTGATATTGCTCTCTTTGTTGTTTATGATATGACGCCATGCCAAGTGTTACGTTTGATTAGAAAAGTCAAACTTAGCGATCATGATCGCAGATTTTTTTGGTAAAAGTGGTAGACTACCTACCACTTTCTTGGCTGGCTGGTGCCAAATAAGTATTTTTTTTACTTTTAAGTTGAAAATCAGATGAATTTGAATTATACTACATATTTAGCAAACAAAAAGGTCGACAAATAAATTTAATTGTGGGAGAGCCATGCTTCGGCATGAATGCCGGCGTGAAGCAGCTCCTGTGCTGTGTTTCGCCGAGTGAGTGAGGGTGCCGGAGGCCCATCGGGGGGAAGGGGATAAAAGGTCAGCAGCGCACTTGTTGCATGTGTTCATGGGCGGCGGCAATTGCTTACCATCAGGTGATCCGCCTGCTCGTCTGCTACCGATCACATAAAAAAAAATACATAATCAAAGGACTAGGTACGGACAGCTGCACATCAGGTTACTACAATCTGTCAAATTTCCTCAGTTGACATTGAACCAAACACGTTTGACATAAAGGTGAGGTTTGATTGAAGAAATTTGACAGATTGTAGTAACCTGATGTGCGGCTGTCTGTACCTACCTAACATAAGAGTTTTCTTTGAATTCGACTTTTCACACAAATGGTTGAAAATTAGCACATAGACCAAACATGGAGTTTAAACATAACATCACGAAATTCAGGGGAATTCAAGTGATAATGCGATGATAAATTTTATTGTCGACAGCCCGGACATTATCATCTGTCTCTCTTTGACATAAGCACTGTCCAATGGTGTCTTCTCTTTCCCACGCTTTGTTGGTATGTACAGGCACACATAAAAGTATACAAAACTGTCAAATTTCTTCAATCGACTCTCATCCTACTGTCATGCACATTAGGTTGAATTGAGGAAATTTAACAGGTGGTGATAACCTGATGTGTGGCTGACTGTACTATATAGCAGGGCATTTCTTTAACCGTGGGAGAGCCACGCTTCGCCATGAATGGGTCAGCTTGACCAGAGTTAAACCACAGCCTTACAGATGCCCGCCTGAAGCAGCGCCTGCGCTGTATTTCGTCGAGTGAGTGAGGGTACTGGAGGCCCAATTAGGGGGAAAGGGGGTTGCGGTTGTCAGCGCACTTGTGACCACCTGGTGTTGCAGGTGTCCATGGGCGGCGGCAATTGCTTACCATCAGGCGATCAGACGGATCGTCTGCCACCTATCAAATAAAAAAAGACTGGCATTCTAAGTCTATGATCTGGAGATTAAATAGCATTGATAAACGATTTTTGTATGCAAGTGACATGTCGAAGTTTCTGGAAACAAAATGGCGGAAATGTCAACCATGTTTTCAAAATAACGAAGGATTATTGTTGAAGGAATCCATATAGGTACGTTTCTGGTAAACGGGCGATTTGTTTGACTGTCTTTCCGATGATTGTTTGAAAAACAATTCACCTGTGATAGTTTAACTTAACTGTTTTAAATCGTGTAGCAAGAGAGTTTTGGTGGAAAAATTGGAACAAATTGGAGAAGGGCTTACTTATTCCTTTTTTAAGAGCTGGCAAGACTTTCTTGGGGTGGACTTCGTTGGGGTGGAAAGGTCCTTGAGTGGAGGCCACGCGCAGGAGGCCGCAGCCGTGGCAGGCCTCCCACCAGGTGGACCGACGATCTGGTGAAGGTCGCGGGAGTCCATTGGATGAGGGTGGCACAGGACCGATCTGTGTGGAGAACTTTGGGGGAGGCCTATGTCCAGCAGTGGACGTCTATTGGCTGAAATGATGAAGACTTTCTTGACGCATCCATACTATTATTATAAAAAGGAAAGTGTGTCTGTTTGTATGTTTGGCTTTCTTTCACGGCAAAAACGGAGCGACGAATTGACGCATTTTTTTAAGTGGAGATAGTAGAAGGGATGGGGAGTAACATAGGCTTTTTGCCTCTTTCTAATTACTATTTTAGGAAAGTGGAAGGCGCTAGCGAAGCAGCGTGCAAAAGCCAGTTATTAGATATTTTGAATTCTGAAAATGCCGTTAATACATTCTGTTTTTGACCCTAATCCAATGTAATTGGTTTTATATTCCGAAAATGTCAAATAGCGCTCTTTTGGCGCTTCTTTGGCGGTGATTCTTTCAGTGCTTTTTTTTGTTATATGATCCAAGATACATGACATAACCTAACTTCCATAATTCACAATCTACAAACGAAAATAGCATCTAAACTATCTAGGTTTAATGTCGAAATTCAATTACACGTATCTGATTGCAGCCATCTTGCAAGGTTGTGACGTAATGGTTAAACCACTATTGTTACAATTGAGGTTAAAGTTTGTATGTCAATCAACCAATCAGGTTTAAGATGTGTATGAGTGTTATGATTTTAATACTAGTTTGGTGGTTTATAGAGGTGGGCGTTGTATGAACGAACCGTTAACCTAAACTGTTTTTTGTACGTGAACGATTCAACTAGTTTATAGTTCACAGATAAACTAGTTTATTCGTCGACTGGTTGACAAGTCCGTTGTCGTGTCGCGAGCGTCTGGCCGTTCGTTCACGTTCACTAATCATTTATGTGATGAAGTAGTCTTTTCGACGACGACGTAAACTAGTCGAAAATTAGACTGTTTTTTAGACTAGTTTATCGTCGACGGTAAAAGGTCTCGTTGCGTCGACTGTAAAATCGTCGACGACCCACCACTAGTGGTTTATATGAGGAAACATATTTATATTTATACTAGTGGCCCGCCCTCACTTCACTTCGGGACCGTAATTCAGAAAACCAATAGATGGCGCTGTGTCGAATTACATCGCGCAAGCGTTTCGTGTTTTCGGTTTACCTATAAGCCTTGTCGTTGTCTAATGAAGTTATCCATACTAATATTATAAATGCGAAAGTAACTCTGTCTGTCTGTTTGTTACTCTTTTACGCCAAAACTACTTAACGGATTTAAATGAAATTTGGTATACAGATGATCTAGACCCTGAGAAAGGACATAAGGTATTTTTTATTGCGAAAAGGGGGTTTGTAAGGGTTTAAAAGGGGGGGTGAAAATTATTAATTAGTTGAAAATGCTACCCAAAGATACTATTTCACGCGGACGAAGTCGCGGGTAACAGTTAGTAATCTATATAAACAATATACCGTACTGAAAGAAAAAAGACCCGACGATGGCCCGTTTGGTGTAGTGGTTTGAGCGCCGGTTAAGACGCAAGGGTCGCGGGTTTGAATTCTCCACAAACACATTAAAATGTTTGTTGCTGAAACAGATCCCGGGTTCGATTCCCGGTCAAGTCAATTTAGGAACCTTACATTTTCTATGTTTTCTTGGGTCTGGGTGTTCTGGGTTGACGCCCCCAGTTAAATATCGTCACCTGGGGGTCTAATTTGAAGTTGGCAAATACTTTCGTTCGGTTGAGCTGAGAGTCAACCAAACGTAATTTGTTTTTGCGATAACGAAAATGTCTTTGAGACGGACACCTCTTTTACGATCGGAGACCATAGAGTTTTGAAATCAATTGAAAGTGCCGCCGAAAGATTTATGTTATGGCGTCTCCACACATTGATCAATTGAAGCAATTGAATTTTATAAACAATGAAATTTTTCATAAATAAAAATGTTTTGACTGTTTATATAAACAGATTGTGTGCTTAATATGTTTAAATGAAGGATTTCACATTATGAAAACATGTAATTAGTCCTATTTTTATAAAAATAGATGCTTTGGCAGTTTACCGTTTGTTTTCTTTGCTTATACTCAACAAAGTTGTAAAGAGAAAAAAGAAACTAAAAAAAAAGTGACAGCTGATCAAATAACAAAACTATAAAAAATACTTTTGTTTAGTTTATTTAATTTTTAGATAAATTGTACATTGTGTAGTTGTTTTGTAAATTTAGTAGGTAATGGTGAAGGATTGCACAAATGTCTCGATTGAGAGAGATCGGATCGGAGATCTACGTAACCTCAAACTACATGAAGGAATTAATTTGGACTTTCAATAACTTGTTGGCTTGTTGTATCAAAAGGTATGTAATTTTTAAGTATTTTCCATTGATCCGAGCATGTAAAGTTTTTGTCTTATTTGGTTTTCTTTAAAAATCAAATTTCTTCCTAATTCCTTTTAATTTCTTTAAAAATTAAAAGTTACATGGATCTATTGTTATAGAGCATATTAGGTATAGGGATCTATTTCCATACTTAGCATAATTATGAATCCCAGATTCATACAAAACTTAGTCTGGAACCCGTGGTATGCTTAGAGAATGATTCCGGAATGTTTGATAAACTATCATCAAGCGACTGCCATCTGACCTTTGCTGTCCTTTAACAGAGGTACCAGACAAACTGATTTACTGTTACATATTCAGATACTATCCAATAATGTACTGGTATTCTCATTTATCTCTGATTCAAACCACGACTTCCCATTCTTATACATTGAGCTACCACTGCACTATTATAACAGAGTAGATATTATCATTATAATTTTATCAATAATACCATAATTTTCTTACTTACAGATCTCTCTCTACAACCTGCGACGAACTGGAACACAGGAAGATGTCCACTACAAGCTATGTATATTAGCAAAATTTATTACCTAGTTTAAGAAGACTTGTAAAACTTTGTGCAATAAAAGTATCTCTTTATGTTATGTTTTCATTTGAGCAGTAAGTTAGCTTCTTGTCTTGTGATTTTAGTGTTCATGCATTATGATATGCTTAATACACAGCTGCTTTGAGAATTTTTACCTTTACCTAATTATAAATATTTTACAACTAGTGGCCGCCCGCAACTTCGTTTGCGTGAACTTTATGACTCTTGACTTAAAGATGATTATTTAAATAGAATTTAACAAAAATATTACTTATTATAAATATTCGTTTATAGGTTAATAGATTTTTAAGGCGGCTCATTAATATTTTATACGAAATGCTAAGGAATGGAACAACTTGCCGGCTTTTGTATTTCCAGAGAGCTACAATTTGGGTGTCTTTAAGTCGAGAGTGAATAGGGCTTCTTCTGGGAAAGCACGCTACATCTTAGACCTCATTGTCACTCTCCATCAGGTGAGATGAGGTCAAGTGCAAACCCATTTAATATTTAAAATATCACTTCTAATGAAACCCCCCAAACTATTTTTATTCCATTAGGGAATGTAAGTATTCAAGAATGTGTATGCAAAAGTGGAGTAAATTGGGCCAAGGAATCACGTTGTCCCCATGAACAAACTTTGAACCCCCTTTTTCGCTCCATTAGGGGTTTAAGGTTCGGAATATCCTTCCTTAATAGGATCTCATCCAAAAATGCTCATCACATTTGACAATTTTCCATTCCATTTCATTCCATATTTGTTATAGTGTAGCTGGGCTCTTAGAGGTCCAAACCAGATGTTCCATGATCTTTGATTTTTTTTCATGGCATCATAACTGCTCATCAATCTGAACAACTTTTGTTGAGGTGCCATTGACCTACCTCTTATAGTTTAGCTGGGCTGTTGTGGTTCTACATCAAGGAGCCTGGTCTTCAAAATGTAATATACCCTATAAGTTGCCCTGATATTACAGCTATACAATAAAAAAAATTTCATTCGAATTGGTTTAGTAGTTTCCGAGATTAGCGCGAACAAACAGACAAACAGACAAACAGATAAACAGACAAACAGACAAACAGACAAACAGACAAACAGACAAACAGACAGACAAAAATTTTAAAAATCATTGATTCATGTTCTGTTACTGTTTTTAGTCGTCCTAAGTTTATTTTGAGATAAATATCTTCAATGTACAGACACAGCTTTTTTACATTTTTATTATATGTATAGATATTTATAATTAAGTAATTGAAAATTATTTACTACTAATACTTTAGTAGGTATCAGCCTATATACGGTCCCACTGCAGGGCAAGGGGCTCTATCATAGAAATCAAGTCTACACTACTAAGATGAGATTAGGCTTAATCACCACACTTGCCTAATTCAGATTGTTGATCACAAAACCCGTGCTATGCTTGACCTGGGAATCGAACCTGGGACCCGAAGATTATGGCCCGGTACTTAAAACCACTAGACCAATGGGGTGTTGTAAAATATAGGAATTCCAATAATTATGAGGTATTAAAAAAAGCTGAGGTATCAGCCTCATCAGGCTTGACAAAATAAAAACAATTTAATTATTTAAAGATATTTTATTAGTAAGTTTAACAGTAACAACTTAACCCAAGCTATTAGATCAATAATTCAAATTAATCTCAAATTAGGTATTTAGATACATAATCTTTGTGTACATAGCATAGGCCATAGAATATAAAAAAAATGTTGACAATCGCAGTTCATACAACAATTTATCATTTTATTTATTTTCTATTGTAGTGACTCCAAATGGTTGGTTGGGTGTGTCCATGGGTGGGCGTGTCAATCAATACATCCATCTGCCATAAGTAATGCCATCATCGCTCATAAAATCTGTAAACATAAATAATACATAAAAGTATCAACCAAAAAATGCACTAGGTACACCGGAGATCTATTAATAAAATTTTTAAGTTCATTATTTACTCTTGTGACCTAACAATTTCTTCATTGGAATTTTGTGAATTTTACTATGAACCTCATTTGGATGGCTTCATGACTTTCTAGTCCATAACTTTCAAACAAACAACAAACAAAATACTTTATTGCTGTGTGTTTACACTGTAGGTTTACTTAGATGCATAGTAGTTGAGTGCTATATGGATCTGTAAAAATATTGTCTTTATTTAAGGAATAGTTAGGTAAGTTCTTAAATTTCTTAGTTTAAGTAAGTACCTATCCATAATTTATTTAACCTTTCGATATGAGATGTTGAATGAAAATAAAACGATAGTAGGTATAGTTCTAGTTTAAGTTAGGTTGAATAGAAGTACTTAGGTAAGGTACATACCCTCGACCAGATGCATCCCACAACCACAACTAAGTCCATATTACTTAGGGCACCTCACAATGGCTCTTCAAAAGAATCTCTAAAAAGTCTACCAGACGTTTCACTGCAAAAAAATCACAAATTAGTAAGTAAGGTAAGATAGGTAGCTGGTACATGACCATTCTCTTCTAGACACAAAAACTATTATTTATTTACCTATTATTTCCTATAAACTAACTTTACCTACAGGTATTTGTTATGTACCTAATTTGCTAGTAAACTCTTAACGTAACTTTTATATGTGCCGAACTTAGAGCAGACAGCCACTGGAGATGCCCTAACGTCCGCGCTTCTAACAAATTTTTTCACCATTTTTTGCGGGGGACGAGGGTAAACACGTACAGCACACCACCAAAAATTTTAATACTCAACAGTCACAAATTTTGCTGTCACGATAAACGCACATACAGAAAAATTTAAACATCAAAAAATACACGCTCACAAATAAAGATTTCACGTAACTAGCAGCATACATACGAAAAAAAGACAGTGATGGGACACAAAGATGAGTCAAATCAGTTTGGTGAATGAATTATATATAAAATTGTAAGTGTAAAATTCTGCACATTGAAGATAAATAATATTATTTAGTCAGTTTGTAAAATAAAACCGGCCAAGAGCGTGTCGGACACGCACATGAAGGTGTTCCGTATCCAAAAGATGGGCCTTAAACTTATTTTCATAGTTAAGTTAGGTAGTATTTCCATACATTACCATTTAGTAGGGCAACGCACGTCATAAGTTGGGTAAGTTGTATAAAAATACTATGTATGATCCAGAGTCCGCTAAAGTTTCGTTAAAAGTACAGTCAGCCACACATCAGGTTACCACAATCTGTCAAATTTCCTCAAATGATATCAACTATGTGTATGACAGTATTTACTGTGAAGTGGGGGGGGGGGGGGGGGGGAGAGGAAGCTCAATTTAATTTGTATTAATATATCTCGAAACTGGGGGTTTGATCCACATTATGTCAAGGCAATTTTTGTTGTATTTAAAGATACCTTTTAACGATACCGACCAGACGATGGGGTAAGTCGAATTATTTTTCGAATTAACTTTCGCTGTATGGAAAGGGGGGTGAAAAATAATTGGGTACTTGACAATTTTTTTTATGTGTTAATCAAAAGACGCCTCAATTTAAGAAACATCGTTGAAAGAATCACGTTCTCATTTGGAATTACCTGAGATATCACAACTTAAG
>JABMDO010000340.1:0-33020 GCA_014851415.1 Cnaphalocrocis medinalis
TCGAAGTGAGGGGTGGGTCACTAGTAATAAATAAATTGAGACAAATCACATACATTTTCATTGTCCCAAACGATGGTTTGGTAAATGTTCACCGATACATCCTGTATTAATTGTATTAATATTCCATTTATTTCGAAAATAATAGCTTACAGAATAAAGTCGATAAAATGGCTGCCTAATTTTGTACAGAATGAAATTCTATTTTGTAGAAGATAAATTACGTTTCCATTTTCAGAGAAAACCTAAAATTTGATTTCCGAAGCAACTTTGGAAGATAAAAACCTTCTCAGATCTTTTAAGTTTTCCGTTTAGATCCCTCAAGGGCGAAAATAGAAAATAAAATACAATTTTCTTTACTATTGTCAAGGATCCTAAATCGTATTAGTTGAAGTCGTTTACAAGGTGATTAAATCACAGAGGGTTTCGTTGCTTCGCACTCGAAGGCAATAAACGATGTCACTGTCCGATATGGCTCTCAGAAATAATTGTGAAAGACTCCGGACAAATGCTGTTGTATACAATACTAGTGGCCCGCCCTCACTTCGCTTCGGGACCGTAATTCAGAAATGAACTACCTAGGTAATAGATGGCGCTGTGCTCAATTACATCGCGCAAGCGTTTCGTGTTTTCGGTTTACCTATAAGCCTTGTCGTTGTCTATTAAAGTTACCTATCTCTTTATAATAGGTATAGATATAAATAGATTTGTGTACTTAATTCAAAATATAACATGTTGGATGAGGCAATTAATTCAAAATGTTGTAAATTAGTAATTTTGTGATTTTTAACCAAAAGAAAACTTGATGGGGTCTCTCGAGTATTTCTCTGACTTGTATTTAACTTTTGTGACTTATATTTCTTTACCGTTAGGTTAGTGAACCTGGCGTAAAATGGTCATCCAGTAGGCCTCACATGCGCACCGCGACAAAATTATGTCGACGTTCGCTAGAGCGCATCCTTCTATCCCGCTCATCGCTTAGTCAGGTGAGCGAGACGCAACTTGCGCCGACACAATACGAGTGTCGACAAATTATCTCGTGGCGCGCATGTTAGCCCGGATGTAGGGCTAGGGAAAGATGTTAGGGAACGTCTAATGAAACTCAAATTAGTTAAAAATATTTTATTTCGCCAACTGGACACACTCAAGATTTTTACAAAAAATGTTTTTGTCAGTAATGAACAGGATAATTTAGGCCCAGAACCGAATGGCGAATAACTGGGCGTGAAATGTCTAATCAGATACTACAGGAAACAAACGTCCATAGAAGGTGATCAATCATTCCCAGATTAATAAATACCAAAACCGTTTCAGTTTCACGGCGGAAAATTTCATTAGTTTCAGGGTTTGATAGCACTTTAACTACCAGCTAAACCAGCTCTTCAAAAATGTTTGCTAACTTAGATAACTAAACTACTAAGCTATTCTAGATTATCGTGCTAGCAAGAATAGGTGGACCGATAAGCTAAAAGCTTGGCGGTGAATTATATACGCCTTTCTACGAAAATTTAACCAAAAACAAACATAGCATGGCGCACGAAAAAAGTTGACTGTCAAAACTTTTCCAGACATTTGCTTTTAACTACACAAGGTTTACTACTTTCAATTGTTTTAGAAAACTTGTTTTAATTTTTCACATTTTATTCTGTCCCAATGTTTCAAAAAAATCCTTACTAATATTATTAATCGGAAAGTGAGTTTGTTTGTTTGTTTGTTCCGCTTTCACGCCGTAACTACTTAACCGATTGCTTTGAAATTTTGCAGACGTAAAGTTTAAAGTCCAGATTAAATGATAGAGTACTTTTTATCCCCGAAAAAAATTATAATCCCGAGGGAAAACAAAAATATTGTTTGCTTGATGGATGGATTGGAGATGACCGAATTCCACGCGGGCGAAGCCGCGGGCGGAAAGCGAGTGTGTTTATATATTATACAAGAGCTATATTTAGATTTAAATAGAACAATAAAATCCCTTTGTACATACGTTTTAAAGCCTTAGAGTTTCCAAGAAAATTTTGCCGTATCATAATATTCATAATAACCTCATTTCACAGTTTAATTACTTAATTATAAAAATTGCGATGATATTATACCAGGTACTTGTTAAAATGTCACTCTGTCCTGTTTTCCGAAAGCAGACAAAATTGAAATACTAAAGAACCCAAAAGTTACCAGAGGGCGTAGCGCGAACTTTTTAAAGAAATCGTAACGTTAACGTATCGTTGAAACACTACTGTGGGAGAGCCACGCTTCGGCATGAATAGGCCGGCTCAAACGAACTTAACCGGAATGATACCACAACATCAAAGAAGACCGGCATGAAGCAGCGTCTGTGCTGTGTTTTATCGAGTGAGTGAGGGTACCGATGGTCGAATTGGGAGGAAAGGGGGGTTGAAGGTTGACATCGCACATTTTTTTTTTTGTTTTTTTTTATGTGATAGGTAGCAGACGAGCAGGCTTGTGAGTTTACTGGTGTTACAAGTGGTTATGGGCGGCGGCAATCGCTTACCATCAGGTGAACCGTCTGGTCATCAGCCACCTATCACATAAAATAAATATTAAACTTGTTATGACAGGTACGGCCGTTTCTGGTACAGCGATCGCCTAGTAATAGGCAATGCGCATCCCGGGCGTGCACTATCGACCGCTGTTGACCCACATCTGGGCTTAGGGTCCTCGAGAGCGGGCCCTCGCCGAGCACACGACAAGCCTTGCTTTTTATTAGCGTTCTGCATTTGCATGAACGCTCTCTGCGGTAAAGGATGGACTGGAGTTGTTTGAAAGTCGCAATTCCCACCGTCTATGTTTTAAGTAAAGGAAATATCAAGTCAGGTACCTACTTACGTACAGTGAAATAAATATTTAAACTAAATAAATAAACGCAGCATGAATCCTGAAAGCACCGCCTGCGCTGTATTTCGTCGAGTGAGTGAGGGTATCGGAGGCCCAATTGGGGGGAAAGGGTTAAAGGTTGGCAGCGCACTTGTGACTCTACTGGTTTTGCAGCTGTTTATGTTTATGGGTGGTGGCAATCGCTTACCATCAAGTGATCCGTCGGTTTTTACGTGCTAGGTGGCAGACGAGCAAACGGATCACCTGATGGTAATCGATTACCGCCGCCCATAGACACCTACAACAGCAGTAGAGACACAAGTGCGCTGCCAACCTTTAATCCCCTTTCCCCTATTGCGCCTCGGTACCCCCACTCACCAGGCGAAACACAGCACAGCGCGAAGGTCTGTGAGGCCGTGGTATCACTCCATTCGAGCCGGCCCATTCATGCCAAAGCGTGGCTCTCCCACCGTTCAAACTTAAACGCTAGTGTGGCCCCAGCATAACTAATCACACGTTTTAAGGTATACCCAGCTGTGGGGTCATTACTCGTAACAGGCTTCTCAAACAGCCAAGGGTCGACGCGTCAAGTGGTAAGTACCTGTGTTCCAGATATGGGTCAACCGGCCGATACGGCACGGGCGTCCCTTATTGCCTTTGTTACCGAAATAGTCCCTAGCAAGGACTCGCCAAGGGTCTCATTTGTCGAGTCTTATTTCAACGCGTAGTTTGATATTTACTTTGCCTGCCGTGTTTTGTATGTGCCTTCTTAAAAAGGCCTTGCTGTTTGAAGTGGGGGTTAGGTGTCAGAAGAAGCTCATGTCTCGTCTACCCATTTTTATTGTTAGATTTTGTTAAGGAAATGTTGCTTTTGATTTGGGAAGGAAATCGGATTCATATGTTTACCTGTAAAGGCTCAATTTGTCAGTTTCTTACTCTATTAAGTATTCTGTGCCAAATTCTAGTACAGTGTGTAGGTGTACACACGTGCTAAAAGTGTCGCCGCCAATGAAGCGCGTAAAAGAGCGCTATTGGACATTTCGGGAATTTTATACAAATTACAATGGATTAATGACGCAAATATAATACTACTTACATGAGGTTTCCGATCTTGACGGGCATACTCAAAATTCAAATATCTTAGCTGTAAAGCTACTAATGACAGCACTAATTGGGATCAATTTTTCAATCGTTTTCAATACCTAAGGAATTGTGCATCTTGAGATTAGGTATATCTGTTGCAGTCAAAACTCTTAACCAGTTAAAAGTACTATTGACCAGAAACACACAGAACCACACAACAGGTTGGTCAAAAGTTGTTTTGACTGAAAATTATTGGTTATTAGTAATTTTGACTACAAATTTGCAGTTAAAAGTACTTTTGACTGACGCACTTCGTCAGAAGTAGTTTTTCCTATACCCTTGCTTACCTAAATATTGAAATATATTTATTTCTGTATAGGCTAAAAGTCGGACAGCTCCCGCTAAGTTTTAAAGTCATAGTGATTGCCTAAATTAATTTGTAGTAGACCTTACTGCCAATTATGTTAGTAACTAAGCCAGCAAGCTGCCTAACGTCAATATACTTTACTTTGTGAATAGGCACAGTGTAAAAATGTTAGTAGATGTAGAAAATTTCGGAGTTCGACTGGGAGAACCACGCTTCTGCATAGGTCAGCTCGACCGGAGTGATACCATGGCCTCATAGAAGACTAACGTGAAGCAGCGCCTGCGCTATCCTTTGTCGAGTGAGTGAGGGTATAGTCCGAAGCAGGAAAGTGTAGTTATGACCTTGAGTGCGCAGAAACCAATTTTGATAGAAAGTCTTCTTTTTTACAAGTGCGCAAAATAACGGTCATCGCTATACTTTCGTGCCTCCAGCCGGACTAACATGCGCACCACGAGATAATTTTGTCGACACTCGTATTGTGTCGGCGCAAGTTTCTTCTCGCTCACCTGACTGAGCTATGAGCGGGATAGAAGGATGCGCTCTCGCGAACGAGAGTCGACAAAATTTTGTCGCGGTACGCATGTTAGGCCTACAGCTGTACCGGAGGTAAAGTTCCGCAGTGCCTTTGACTCTACATGTGTTGCATGGGGCCTATGGGCGGCGGCAATCGCTTACCATCCATCAGGTGATCTATCTGCTTGTCTGCCACCTAAAAAAAATAGTATTCAGCTATGCGCACTGGGACACCCCCCACTGTGGCAGAGGTAACCAATCTTATTACGAGCGAAAATCAATTTCCTGAAGGTCTTTGGTAGTTATATTGATACAAACGTTCAATTCAATTACATTGGAGCGGCTGATAAAATATTAAGAGCAAAGCCTTGTTGGGGCTACAAATTAAACCATAATAGCGTCTACATACAGGCTGTATCTATTTTAATACATTAAGAAGGCCACGGTAGTAGTGGGGCAATCCGCAAAGTTTTTGCCATTGGCACACCCCAACAAATATTATACTAATAGCTGTTCTGTTACCCACGACTTCGTCCACGTATAGTATCTTTGGGTAGCATTTTTAATTATTTAAATAATTTCACCTATCCCCCCCCCACCCCCCCTTTTAACCCCTTACAACCCCCTTTTCGTAATAAAATGTAGCTTATGTACTTTCTCAGAGTCTAGACTACCTGTAAACCAAATTTCATTCAAATCTGTTCGTCGTTTTGCCGTGAAAGAGTTTATGACCCAAAGGTTGACTGGTAGAGAATGCCCCTAGGCATTTAGTTAGTAGTTAGTAGTTTATGAAATAAAATGAATAAATAAATCAGTAATAGGTACATTACATTGGTATCTCAACACTAAAACAAAATGGTGGCATAATTATATCTTCCGCCTCAAGCGCCCGATATCTACGGTATGCCGCAGCAGCCCTGATGGATAGTCTTAAATTAATACAGGGTGTATCTGTGAACATTTACATCCCTTTAACCACGTGTTCTACTAACCATTCGAAAAAACATTTGTTCTATGACTTTTGAAAATTCGCATAAAAAAATTTCATCTTTCCATACAAAGTCGGTCACGTGACTTGGTCATTTTGTTGGTTGGGAGCCGAAAATTTTTTCGAAGAATTTAGAAAAGTTGTTTAACAAATGTTGTTCAGAATGGTTGATAGAACACGTGGTTAAAGGGATGTAAATGTTTACAGATACACCCTGTATGGTACTTTATTAAAATTCTCAAATCCACAAAGACGGCCTTGGCCCCCAAGGCGATATTCTCGATATGATAAAACAAGGCGGAATATAGCATGAGTAGTAACAATTTTTTTCCATAGTTTTTACATTCTCCATGCTTTCTCAGAAGAATAAAGTACTCCATGCTTTCTCAGAAGAATAAATACAATCGAAAAGCCAACTTGCTACAAACAGCCCGTAAAACTAAATAAAAATCTATTCATACAAAATCCTATAAAACCTATTATGATAGCTCATATAAAATTCTAACTGAACTCATCGCTCACACCAACGCAATATCAACTTTGCCCTTTCATGTTAAGATCTATAATAACATGACTTTAATGTGAGTTAACGTTATGAAAGGGTTTCAAGCACCACTTTAGGTGCGTTAAAGTCGCTTGTTTGCCGGATACTTTATAGGGTCACGTTTATGACCAAAATAAAGATTTGGGCTTAAAAAAATAACGATCATTATCCCTTAAATGACGCAAAACGGGTAATTCTGGTCCACTTATTTGGGCGCCATAAAAGTTTGACGTCATAGCGCCTATGAGATTATTTCGGCAATGTCGATACGTGAAATTGCTTTTAGCATACGCTAGGCGCTTGTAAATAGTACAGTTCATAGCATTTGTTGTTGGGATTTGGGACGAATGGCATTGTTCCACAATTTCCATATAAAGAAAAGCTTTTGGTCTAATTCGTGTTTTCATATTGTACTCTTGTACATATCTGTTTTGTCAAATCGAGACAGTCACGTTTGCCCTCATTTTTCAAAAGTAAATTTCTCCAACTTTAATTAATTCAAATTGTAACCTTTTCATGCCGGCCGAAGATAAAACTACGCCCTCTGATTTATGTGCGCAGAAAATGTTTACTCACCATTTTAAGCTCGCTTTTTATTTACTCCAGTTACAAAGTGGAAACCTCCCTCCCTTTTAGTTATTAAGTGTATATCTATGCGATGTATCTTTTGTTTATTTAATAAAGTCAGAGTACGTATTCAGTATGTACTTTACTCCACTGAAAGGCTGTAATGAATTGCTACGTTGCTAGTACAAATCGTTTGTATGTCACAATGCAGTAGAGCAAAGATCAGCATAGCATTTTCATTTGATTTTTTTGCTTTAAAGTCTCAACAAAATTTTGGATATTTATGATCATTTTCTATACAATACCTCCATAGATACTTGTCCTTGTCTTTTTATTAAGATTAACAAATAAAAAAGTAGAGGTTCAACATAAATGATAAATAATAAAAAAACAATTAAACTGTTACCTTATTACTAATTTACCCAATAATTAAAATTATTTCCCATATTTTTGAGATTGTGATCCAGCACTGTAGTTAACTATTCTATACGAGACGGACCTATTCTGCCCTCCTAAGCCAAAAGGCGGTATCTCAAAAAAATCTCATTTTCTGATTTTTGTTGTATCGGATAGCTTATTCAATTATCTACCTAATGGTCTAAACCAAATAGCCGTATCTCCTTTGAAACATACAGAAAATCCATTTTGAAAATATTGCGTATCTCAATTTTTCACGAAATTACTAAGAGACTTAGGGGTATCCCATAATTTTGAATGAGAATAGCCGTATATTTGGTTACGGCGAAATAGCTTAAAAAAGTAGTAGAGGATAGTTCGCAGAAGTGTGAGATACCGCTCTAGTTGAGAAGAGGCAGCGCGCGCGAAAGTAATCGCTAAATCTTTAGCATTACGGACGAAATTTAAGTAGGTACATTTCATATGGCAAATCTTTGACCACATCCCGATTATCTAATAAGTTAAAATATCATAACTAAGCCAAAATTTTATGTAAAACAAGTTCCATGGCCACCTTCAACCTCGATGATCAAAACAGCTCATGATGCATGAAGGTGTTCGCAGGAAATATGTGAAAAATCACTGAGGTCCCATATTTTAATCTATGAACGTACTTACTTTAATTTTTATATTTCTAAATGAAAGATTGTTTATAAAAAGTATTTTTCTGAAATTGTTGTTGTTTAGAAAACATCGACACTAGTTATCAATCGACGTTTTTTCGGGTAGGTAATTCAATCACAATGTAAATAATCAGGTAATTACTTGTCTTAAAGTCCATTAATTTAAACATTTTATTGATTTAATTGAGTTTCACCTGCTGGTAATTAACCGATTTATATAAGAATGTAGATGAGTTGGCGATATAAATTAAGGTAACCGGACAACGACCTAAGCCAGAATTATATTTTCATACTAGCGAACCTCCCCGGCTTCGCACGGGTACACCTCGGGTTACATTATTGGAGTTTTAGTACGGATCCCTATGTTTTTTTTAAATATAATATAGCAAATGTCACCCGGAGATAGTGTAGCTTCCCAGCTTTGACATGAGCCCACAACTGCAAGCATTGTTGCAAACAAATTTTTAAAAACAAACATTCTTCCTTCCCCCAAAAAGCCTAAAAGCCTAATGGCATTTCACAGGCCAAGAAAAACTAATATTTTGAAATCCCTTCAAAATATAATGCCAAGTAATAGATTATCATTCTGGAGAGAGCTTCCCATTTCTGAGTCATTTTAAACATAGTTGCGTTTATGTAACATATAACATTTTGTTTTTAATTTGTCTGGAATATAATTAAATCATTGAAAAATGCATTTACTGCTGGTTTTATTTCTATTATTAAAGGTTTTTAGCAAACATGTGTATTAAAATATTTGTATGGAAATTCCTATACAAACACTGAAACCGAAAGCGGTAATTCATTTTCGTTAGCAATTAATTTGAAGGGAAATGGCGGTATCTCAAATAAAAGGCATAAATACATATTTTTTTCAAAATTTGAAAGTATCCATAATAAATATGGTAAAAAATATTTTTAAGCAAGTTTTAATAATTCGAATAACTCTTCTCTAAGTTGACGCGAAAATGAAAAAGACAAAACATCGATTTTCTCGAAAGTTACTTCTGTTGAGTTAACGCTTTTTGGCTTAGGAGGGCAGTATTAGACTATCGATAAGGTATGCCTTATGGACTGGTGACGCGCCTCGTATGTGTGCTGGATTGGAGGTAAAGAAAACACCACTGGTTAAACTATTCAAGTCTACTAGAAGGCGAGCGGCGGTCGAGCAGGCTGACTATTCTATACTATGGCTCGATGACTGGCTGTAGACTGATGACTCGGTGTAGCTCGGAGTAACGCGGAGACGATGGTGGCGTTGACTACAGTGAGCTGATGACGATGACTATAGCGATGTTCGATGACGATGTGCGGTGGACTGTATTCGATGTGCGGACTGACGATGGACGGAGACGATGTACTATGGCGACTGATGGACGATGTGCGATGACGATGATCTTGACGATGTACTCTTCTATACGATGTGCAGGGTGCCGAAGAACCACTATGAGTCGCCTCGATGTTCGTAAGTCGGAGCAGAGCTCGTATCTGTTCGACTGTCGATAGCGGAATGTGTTGGTGCGCCGATGCGCTCTCTATTTATACGGCTCCGTCGGGCCCGGTATTGTTTCTAGATAAATCTACAAATGTCTCGAGACGTCTATTGTATTCTAAAAATATAATTATATTCCCGAAAGTTCATGACCTCTTGACCGGTCATACAACTTTGCATCTTACCGTCTCGAGAATAAGGTCGAAATTTGTCTGTGCGCGGCGGTATTATTACCTGCGCACTCGCCGCCCGAAGTCGCTATATCCTATACCTACGTAAGTACGCACGGCGTAGGTATCTATCGCATACGTGTAGCTACGTATGCATATTTATTTTTTCTATTATTTCTGCGAACTTCGATGGGCTTCTATGGTCGTCCTGCACATATTCTAAAGATAGTAACCATGAAAGTTTTTAAACAGAAACTTTGACTCTATAAGTTCTTTCACAAAGTGAGTTTAAATTCTTCCTTCAATCTATAAGTACATAATATTATTATGGGCTTTTACGTTTCCTCATTTACAAAACGATAATGATTGATAAAAGATCACTAAGCTCGAAAACAAAATGGTCTAAATATTTGGTTTAAAGGCTATATCCGATATGAATTGATGAAGATAGATTTAGATGATGACTTACTTCCAAGACCACAAGCCTCAGTATTCGGGACCGACTAGAAAAAAAAAGAGAAAGATATTATTTGTAAACTCATATTTTTCAAATGTCGTCACACTGTGTCCAATAAACTGTGCGCCAGTATTCACGACTATGATAGTCCGAAGCGTATGAAAATGGCGTAGTTTATAAACCACCTGCTACACATAGTGGGAGGAGGGGGGAGGGGAGGCTCGTTTGTGACGACGCCGTAAGGGAACAACAACACATTCTGCTGGTAATGTCATGATGCGGATATTAAAGCGAACGGATGCGGGCCCAAAACCTCCTCTTACATTTTGTTGAAACTATTTCCGTTAAAGCTTAGTTGTTGATTTGTAGAAATGAATTATGAATTCTTTAAATATTGCCATATACGACTGTCGAAAAAAATTAAGTAGGTATTATATTTGTAGGTATCGATGTCGACTAATAAACCATCAATCGAACATCGAGTAGGTAATAGGGGCTATCGCGTATGGCGTACTGTAAAACTGACATCTCTACACGATTAGTTATTTTTGATATGAGATGTCAAACGAATCTCCCTTTTTTAACATTGTGTTGTCTATATGTGTTTGTTTATTTGTTGTTTTGTTTTGTTCTAGATGGTGTAAAAACTCAATTAATAATAAAATCAGAAAAACTAATCTCGTCACACCGGTCAATTTTAATTTAAACAACGTGTCTCTTTAATCACTCGATGTTGGCAGAGTTAAAAGTGCTCGTAATGGCACGATAGCAGCCATATACAAAAAAAAAAAAAGATATGAGATGTCAAAATGTCACTAAACAGCCAATGACATTGAAGTTGGGCCTCAGTGTAAAGTGAAACAGCGCGCCATCTAGCGGATTTTTCGCACACGATATTCCCATTGGTTAGTTTGATCTGGTAACAGCCTTAAAAAACATTTGCAAAAAGCTATAAAGAACATTAAAAACTTCTTTCTTTGTCCCTAACCTAACTTAACACCTTTGTAAAAAGTTACCCGCAATCCACTTACTCTATTCATCATTGTAACAACTTTCTCAAAGTCGGATAGAAACGTAGGCAACTGTGTGGGCAACTGTTGCTCAAGTTCCGTGCGCCCAGGGCTGCTATTTATCACGGGGCGGAACAACAACAAGATGGCTGGGAATGACGTCTGCCCGCGATGATTTATAGCGTTTCTTCTATTTCGCCTGTTTGTTAGGTGTCTTCGGTCTTGTTCATAAGTAATTTAAGTTTGGGTTTTACAAGTGGCCCCTAGCGAGTTTAATTTCGCCCCTTTTTTTGATAAATTTTGATAATTACTATAAAATCAGTTATAATAAGTACTTAGATAAATACCTACATACAATTTTTTAATTTAGTTTAAAAGTGTTTGTTAATTAGTGTTTACAGGTGGCAAGAAATATTAAAAACACAGAAAAACATAGGGCTACTACCTAACATTATAAAAGCAAATTACCCATAGCGCCATCTTTTGAAATCATTTAGATACTTTCTACCCCTGATTAAATAAATGACCACAGGACTTAAGCAAAGCCTTTGAGAATAATCTTATGACTTTGGGGTTCCCGTTTATCCGAGTCACTGAATAATATACCGTCTCTTTGAACTTTTTCTTTTGACATTTTTATTAGAAGCCAATTACATTACAAGAATTACAAAGGTCAGCTATACAATTAGCGTAATCCCTTTCCAATCCAACAAAAGGTTTGGCTAGCGGTACGTTGTTGAATTTTATATGAAAAATTGCTGCTACTACCCTAATACTTTAAGGTTCCGTAGGCAAAATGTAGTGTCAAAAATTATTGAGATCTAAGGTCGCAAATATAGCCCGAAAAATGTACCGAACGACATTACACACAATAATAAAAACATTACAGAACCCTTCCTGTGGGGAGAACATTCATTGGGGAAGCCCATTTCCAGTAGTGGACTTATCCGGCTCAAATATGAATGGGCCGGCTCGACCGGAGTGATACCACTGCCTCACAGAAAACCGGCGTGAAGCAGCCCCTGTGCTGTGTTTCGCCGAGTGAGTGAGGGTATCGGAGGCCCACCCGGGGGGAAGGGGATAAAAGGTTGGCAGCGCACTTGCAACTCCACTGGTGTTGCAGGTGTCCATGAGCGGCGGCAATTGCTTACCATCAGGTGATCCGCCTGCTCGTCTGCTACCTAACACATAAAAAAAAATGACGATGAAACCAAATGGAAAACGCGTACCATCCTAGACCTCATCGTTACTTTCCATCAGGTGCAATTGTGGTCAAACGTTGGCCTATAGTTTATTAAAAAAAAGCAGAATTAATATTTTTGCTAGTTTTTCATTCCAGTCGACCGGCATTGGTTTACGTTTTTCGTGTGAAATGTGTTTAAAAGTCGGAAGCGGTCTACGCACGCCCGCTGATCCAATATTTGCGGGCCCATTTAACATTCAGTGTTTTACTGGGCTTTCATCATTTAGGAGATCCGCGGGTAAAGGGTTAAAAAAGGAATTATTATTTTACTATCTGCAGCCCGCGGTTTCAACCGAGTGGTGATTAAAGTTATCTTAATTTTTGGATATTAGATAATATATCTTATGAATTGTAGCTTATGATGATATTCTGATATGTAAGCTATATTATTGAGAAGTTTTATTAAAATCCATTTTAGAGTTACTGCGTGAAACAGGTTGCTGTTTCACGCAGTAACTCTAAAATGGATTGATTGGATGGATTGATTGATTGAATGGTTTGTTGAAACATACACACATACACCCTCACAATCTTTTGCGTTTATAATATCGGTAGGATATTTTAAATTATTATAAGGGCCTCGTTCACCACTTCCGAGTAACGTGTCAAGTAATTTACTTGTCAATTATAGTGGGTTTGGAGAAAATTGGCCCCTGGTATAAAAAATATTTAAATTAATCTATTTTCGAAGGCTGGCTGAAATGGGTTGGATGAGAGTGGCCGAAAATCGGGAGTAGTTAGATGAGCAGTGGACGAGTGTGGGGTGCTAAGGATGATGATAAAGTCTATTTTTATTATAATATCATTGACCTCAATGGTCTTCTAGGCTTCTACCACTATAACAATATAAATAAATAGCCCATTATTACGTACTTCTAGTGGCCCTTCGTTTCGGAACTTTGCTATAAGTACTTAGTTCGTAACCAATAAATGCCGTTGAGTGTCATACCAAAGTGTACCTAAGTGTTTTGCCCTTTTCAAATCTATACATATAAGCCTTGTCGAAGCTTAGAAGTAGAAAGTACCTATCTTTATACAATAGACTAGTGGCCCGCCCTCACTTCGCTTCGGGACCGTAACTCAGAAACGAACCAATAGATGGCGCTGTGCTCAATTACATCGCGCAAGCGTTTCGTGTTTCCGGTTTACCTACCTATAAGCCTTGTCGTTGTCTATAGGAGTTATCTCTTTATAAATAGTATAGAAGATAAATAAGCAAAAGAACGGGCAGGAAGGAAACGAAGGTACGAAGGGAAGTAACTTGTCAATAACAGGGACATCCGTGGCTTTCCAATGACATCGGTTTTTATTATTGTGTAAAGGAACCGTCAGTAAAAAGGACAGGTCAACCCTCAACCCAATGAGTATAAAAAGGTTAATTATTCTACCCCTACGTGAAAAAGGCGTGACCTTATGCATATGAATATGCACACATTTACATATATATGCCTTCCGGCTGATTAACAATCGGTAATTCAGGCGTTTTATCTCTGAAAGTACTTTTTTTTGTTAGATGGAAGACAAGGACTCGGGTCACCTAAAGGTAAGAGATTATCGCCGCCCATGGATACACCTAACACCAGTGAAAGCACAAGTACGATGCGAACCTTGCCTGAACCTATCTTCCCCCAGGATTGAGCCTGCGGTTCCCTCACTCACTTCAGTCGAGTCTGTCTATTACTTGCCGAAAAGTGATTCTCTCACGGAAACATTGCACGGTAGTTAATGTTTAATTGAATCTGCTGAAGTGAGAAATCTTCTATGATTTTGTGTAAGACAGCTAAAAAATTTCCTTCTTAAACCAAAGACTTAGGTTATTTTTAAATAATATCAATTCAATTCCTTTATTGCACATGTTGGTATACATAGGTCTTACAGATATTGCAGTTCCATAACATGACCCTGGTAGGGCGTTGCAAAGGCATGCATTTATTAGAAATAAAACATTATGATAAATTATGATAAATAAAAAGTTTACGTGTAAGTATAAGTAATATGGACTATAGTCCATATTATTTAAAAATAACCTATCTAGCCACCACTACCTAAAGACTTGATGAACACAATTTAAAACATAATCTTAGTACCTTACAAAAAAAAATTTACATTTTGTAAAACAGCTTTTTTAAAAGAGTAAAGTGCCTGCCAGTTCAGCACATCCTGTATGCTATAGACTTGTAGATACGGTAGGTACAAGCATATTGATGAACTAACGCTGACTCTGGCACAGAGAAGCAATCCTAAGTTTCTTGCTGGTGTCTTCTCGACAGAAAACATTCCGAACCAGTGGTATACATAATGACATAAAGTGTTCTGTATGGGCATACACTGAATAAACTATTTTCATTTTATTTCACTATAATATAGGTAGGGAACCTTTACATTTCTCACCACTGGCACTTAGCCAGTTTCACATTCACTTCACTCGACGCGGCTGTAAACCCACCCTGGAGAGCTGTTATCATGTACGAACTACCCCCTAAACATTGTTTTTAATCGCCAACGCTATTTCTCCCTTGAAATTTTAACTCTGCAACTGGAAAAAAGTGGCATTTAAAATGGCAGCTAAAATGTTATGAAAAGGTTTCACGTTAAATTTGATAAATGTTAAACCAGTGTAAAAACCGGCAGAGAGACTCGAGCGCGCAGTGTTCCGTACCGTTATGTATTATTTAAGTATTTTTTTGTGATAGGTAATAATAATAATAATTATTATTATTATTAAATAGGTGTCAAACGAGCAGATGGAAAACCTTTTTTTTCTCCTGTTTTATGTATGTTTTAAACACTAGAAGGGCCGGGCTTCATGCTATACCTTCAAAGACCGCAGCGGTCAATTTGACGGTACTAGACATTAAGTGAGAATACTTATGAAATTATTAAAGATTTTAAATAAAAAAAATATTATTTTAATAGTAGTATACAATTAAGCATTAAAGTTAGTAACATTTTAAACAAGTAATAGTTTTTTAAGACTTATTTGGAGATTTTCCACAGTCAGCTTTCTTTTAGCAAACTTTTGCAGTTTTCACATTTTTTATTTTTGTTACGATTACTATTGATTTGACATTGCCGTCTCTTATTGTTTGTAGTACATGGTACTCTTGTTTCAGAATTAGTTTCTGGTCTCTAAGTCGCAGTAGAAGTGGATATTTTTTTCCAACATACTCTTCACGTAGTCCGCTAGTGAGCGGAAGGATAAAATTATGACGAGTTTTTTTTGTCCTGTGACTTTTGATATAGAATCCACGAGTTTATAGCTGGTAAATCAAGTATATTGTAAAAACGTTAACGGGCCATCTCCGACTTCCAACTCTTTCGGTGTATTTGCGTGCTATTTTATTGTCTACGCCAAATTTTCTTGCATTATAAAATTCATCTGTTTGTGGCAACCTTTTTTGATCAGTTACTATGCTTACGTTGGGGTGTAGAGTACCTACTCAACATAATAACATTTTTTCCTGGTTTTCCTTGATATTTGATAGTAAGGAAGGGTTATATCGGTATCAGTTTTCATTAAAAATATTTGTTTACTATTCTTATTGCCGCCTTTATATGTATGCGGTCATATTGACGGTGCGCAGTCTTAGTAGGTATTTGTCATCGAAACTCATAAAAAAACATTTTGTTATTTTCTTTTTCATACAGATTTAGCTTAACAATAGCAAATTAGGAAAAGTCATAAAATATGAAAAGAAACAAAAACATAGTTTGTGAAATATTCAACAATGAAATTGCTTTGCCGCCAATTTGACTGCCTTGGTCTTTCTAGTGTTAAAGAGCCATTAAATATATTCTTATTCTAATCGATAACTCGAGGAATTATACGAGGATCGCTGGGCGTCGGCAATCGCTTAGCAGCAGGAGAACCGATTGTCTGCCACCTAAAAGTAAAGTTTAGTATCAGCCTATACACTATCCCACAGCAGGGCAAAGGCCTCAGTCATACATAAAAATAATAATTTGTCATCGCTATGATGGGAATCAAGCGGATTGGTGATCGAAACTTCGAAGCATACTTTTTGCTCGACCGGGTATTCGAACTTTAGACTACCAGGGTCTACTAACTATGACAAAAAAATGCACAACAGTCAACAGTTGCTTTTCAACAGAGCTAAGAATCCTCAAAAACAAAGGTACACAAATCGGTGGTGACGTCATCGCGTCATCGCATGATCCAGCCCTCAGCAAGTAGGTTAAGATTTTAATCCCTCCGAGCCTCTCTTTGAAGGGCTAAAGCTGGAGACTTTCACTTGAATTGCTCTAGGGACATCAGACGAAGTATGAGTTCATTTGAAATGAGTTTCGATTCAAATAAATCGGTTGTACTACTAATACAACGTTACATTTTTACCGCCTTAAAAAAAGGTGGCGGTTCTCAATTCGACTGTTTTTTGTCGTTTTAATCCCGAAGCCCTTTTAGGTAACACGAATAAAACCCCTTTACCATGTTAGATCATCAAAATAAAAGTAAAGTATCAGCCTATGCCCTATAAACTGTCCGACTGCAGTGAAAGGCCTCCATCATAGAAATCAAGTCATCGCTGCTATTATGGGATTCGGTGGTGATAGATCCCAGATCCCCTTCTCTTTAAGGTCCCTTTGTAGCCGCTGGGAAATACTGCTGCAACCAATCCGTTATATAGTGTGTCTTGATATTCGAGCTTCAGCGCTGTGTTTTGTCGAGTGAGTGTGGGTACCGGAGGCCCAAATGGGGGAAAAGTGGTTAATAATAGGTTGGCAGCGCAATTGTGACTCTGCTAGTGTTTATAGGCGGCGGCAATCGTTTACCATCAGGTGATCCGTCTGCTCGTTTTCTACTTATGACATAAAAACCAAAAATCACGATTTATTTACTAGGCAATGATTGGATTTTAAGTTATTTTAGTATTCGAATAGGAAGATAGTCATCAGAGTGTTTGAGTGATGGCATCACTCGAGTAGCAATCGAGGGAAATTTTAAAATAACTCGAATGAATACACATCACTATTCCCTTTGGAGGGCCTTACGCAATACCCTCAAGGCGCGAGGAAGGCCCTCGGGCTTATAAAATTGTTACCAGCTTAAATCTCATAGTAGGTAACGCCTACGTGGCAGAAAAGGTCAAAAGTCTAATATTAATAAAAGGAGATCTTTTTGATTTAAATTAATTATAATTATAATTTTGATATATTTATATCAAAAAGATCTTTATTATTTAAAAGGGTAGGGTATTTTTTATTCACGAATCACAGTAAATAAAAAATGCTATCGTTAGTGACTTAGTACTTTTTTAAGGTGTTTCCCGCACACGTTCCCTAGGCTTTAGATGTAATAATAATATTATGTATATGTACTCTGATTTATAATCATGTAAAGTAAACTGACAGATGAAAATGACAAGTTTCTATGCATTTTGACATTTTGCATGTGTCACATTGAGTGATTATGTATGGGGATGACACATTGACATCTGTCAGTTTACTTTACATGATTATGAATCAGAGTATAGATAATTTATTTCTGGCTAAGTTTTTTGTTTCTTACTGCCGAATGTTACTAGTACCTAATAGTTGCTAGGTACCTATTTATAGATATTGTAAACTTCAGAAATGCCGTCATGCATTTTAATTTTGACCCAAATCCACACATAAATTCTGAAAATACCAAATAGCGCTCTTTTGAATGGATTCTTCATTACCTACGCAACTTTTAGGGTGTTTACGCCACAGAGGACATACGAGTATTCCTCTGTGCTCACGCTGTCTAGGGTTTATTTATATGCTCGAAGACATAGCCAAGAGCAATGGCCGCTGATATTTGACAAGTATACCTTTACTCTGGCAATTAAATAGTTTTATAAAGCTATTAACGCCTCCGTAGATCGGGGCACTAACTTTTAGTTTATGTTGCGTCTAGCCACCACGGGAATCAATACTGGAACTTTGAAAGGGCTGGTTTAGGGTTCTTACTCTAGAGATCATATTTTTTTGGGTTCCCAAAGGTAGGTTTTTAGGGTTTATTTAGGTTGGCCAAATGGCCAAAGCCGGGATCATTATTGTGATTTGTCATGTCTGTCTGTCCGTCCGTATTGTCACAGCCACTTTTTCCAAAACAATAAGAACTATAATTTTGAAACTTGGTAAATATTTATTGAACCGACATTACTATAAAAACTAACAACGAAACTGCTACGGAACCCTTCATAGGTGAGTCGTACTCGCACTTGGCCGCTTTTTGGACTTCAGACACTCCTTACGTCTCAGACACAAGTGCTAATTTTGCACTACTTTCTATGTATATCCGTTATACATAGAAAGTAACCCCTTAAACTTTAGTCAAGGATACACTTAGCTTATTTTATATTCCAAGGAGTTGTTAAGTTAAAATCCCTACCTCGCGCGAACAAAATGTTTATCGTAGTCTACAAAAACGTAACGTAGTTTTCTTAGGGCACTGACCTTATGCTAATTTTCTGTCCGCGTTTTACCACGTTTACAAGGTATCTTGCTAAATGAGCTTGTTTTTAACAGCAGAATCTAGATCCACCTTGTGGGAGTACTTACAGGGCGTATCTGTGATCATGAAATCTATACTAATATAATAAAGCTGAAGAGTTTGTTTGTTTGTTTGTTTGTTTGAACGCGCTAATCTCCGAAACTACTGGTGCGATTTGATTAATTCTTTTTTTGTTGGATAGTCCATTTATCGAGGAAGGCTATAGGCTAAATAACATTACGCTATGACCAATAGGAGCAAAGACAGAGCGGTAAATGTGTAAAAAACGGGGAAAATTATTCATTTTTGAAGGCTTTCTTTGCGTGCGCTGCGAAAACGGTTCAAGATACACAAAAAATATGTATGAAAGAATTATTCCTCTATACATGATCTAAAAAAAAAGTCCGCGACGGCATATGTCTATCTTTTAAGGTTTAGTCACAATGACCGTTTTTATGGTACCAAATTTGGTCGAAATAATTTGTTTAAGTTGTATCAACATAATAATATTAAGGGGGTAGTAAGGGGTTAAAAGGGGGGTAAAAAGTTACTTTTCCACGCGGACGAAGTCGCGGGCGGCCGCTAGTAAATAAATAAATTCACATCTCTCTACCAAACATTCTGAACAACTTTTTGGTTCTACATTCAACTATTCACACAAAGTTAGTCACGTGACTCATGTGACATGGGGAGTTGATAGAGTTCCAAAAGTCGTAGAACAAATGTTGTTATGGTTAGTAGAATGTTTTACTACAGGAGAATAGCTCATTCCCATGGGGAAATCGATGAAAAGAAATTATATTGCTTCTGAAAATGTGAAAAGTATTTAATGTTACTCGTAATTCACTATTTATTTTCCCTAATAAACCGCAGGTAAAACCGCGGGGTACTGCTAGTTTGGTAAATAATGGATAATGTCCGTGAAGCTGAACGCCCTCCTAGGGTTGCCAAATCGAATCTTCGTACTGTGAGCAATTACCGATATTTCAAGATGTCAGTATTTCTGTCGGAAGAAATCAAATCAGCGGTAGACTTTTTTGCCGTTCTCCGTGAAGTTATTTTCCGGGAGCACATACAAAAAGTCGGGATTCATTTTTTTTAAGAGGCAGCAAACGAGCAAATCACCTCCGCCCATAGACATCTGCGAGGTCATAGAAGTCGCTGATCCGTTGCCGGCCTTTTAAGAAGGAGTACGCTCATCTCTTGAAAGTCTCTAAGTCATAGCCGTCAGGAAATACTGCCGCGGCTAAACCGTTCCACAAAACTGAGGTTCTTGGAAAAAAATCTGTGATTAATGCACAATGCTGCCTCGCCAACCATCAAGATGATGAAGATGGAATGACAGCCTCTTGCGTGTGGTTCGATGTAATTTTGTAATTTTTTTTTTAAATTGAGGAAATTCAAGATGACCTCACTCCGCCTGATGGTAAGCGGGAGTGAGATCCAAATATGAGGTTGACAGCCTCAAAAGAACAAACAATGTACCTATTGAGTCTGTCATCCTCACCCTGAAGGCTTGCTGAGATGCCGTCTCACGCCCCGCCTAAAAACCCAGGATTGTAAGAAGGAACACATGAACTGGAAGGGCATTCCATGACTTGATGACTTGATATGACTTGACTTTTATTATTTGGCAGCCCTACACCCTCAAAGCTCAACGTTCAGGTTATAATAATGGGCGTACGGTTTAGAAACAGGACAAAGGGAGTGGGAACTTTTCGGGAGCTTTGCCCTTAAATCTTGTTAACCGAGGTACCGAGGTATATTGTGCTGTCTGTTAATTAAAAATTACCTAGGTAATCGTCTCTTTTTAAGTATTTTTTAAATATGTTATTAACACACATTGGGCTATCTCATAAATAGAGATATTCCATTCTATTCTATGATAATACAGTGTCCTGGACCCAAACTAAGGTTTCACTTATTTCAGCAATATTTAAGGATTTTCTATAACCGATTCTCACCTTAATTTCAAACGCGTTCAGTTCAATATCAGTTGAAGAAACTTGATTGTAAGCTTATGTGTGAATGTCTGTACTATGGATAGGAACATAAATCTAACATAATATTTGTTTCGGTGCGGGAATCCAACCTAAAACCCTTGGTTCTCAACAGCGACGCGATTTAGAGCTCTGTCAGTATGTACCATTAAAATAAAACAGCGCCTGCCATTCATAACATAAGATAATTATTTCCTTAAACACATAGCAACGTCATATCAGAATCCATGTGCATACTTACTTGTTAGTTTATAATTATAACCGCCTATGTACGAAAAGGTTCTTAATCCGTTTTCAGACTGCAAATGTATAAAATAACAAAATAAATAATTTCATCATGACAGATTTGTATCAACATTGGTTTAAATCGATTCAGGCCGGTATGTAGGGCATTAGGCTGAAGGGATGATTGACTAAAAATATGTTATGTAAGGCTATTTTCCCTCGTTCATAGTACACTGACAGGCTGTGGGTAAGGGTCCCTCGGGTGCGGTGTAGAATATCTTTATATTTTTGATAATTTTAGAATAATATTTTTAACAAATACTTTCACACTGGCCGCAAACGCTGGTCTATTTGTTAAAAGTAAACTTTGTTTTGACGTAAGCATTAGTAATTTGATTTGTGGTTTGATTTTGGAATTTAGAAGAAAATGTTTTCGAAATAAAATTTAAAAATAACGATATTCATTTGTTTGATTTGCTCCCAGATGAGTTTTCGCTCAAAGTGATCTTCGTTAGGCACGAGTTTGTTTTCTAGTGGTCATTATGAATTTCCAAGTTACTCATTAAAGCACCTTTTAGAAATCAACTGACTATACCTAGTGGAGAACTGCTCATTAAGGGATTTTTATATTATGTTTAGGTATGTTACCAGTAATCTTTATAGTCTGGCATTGCATACGATGCCTAGGCAATGTAATGCCTAAACGTCTATGTACTCGCATTTTATTGTACGGTGTCTAAGGTCGGCAGCTATCGCTTACCGTCATGTGATCCGTCCGCACGTCTGCCACCTATCACATAAAAAAGCACAATTATTACTGGCGTGTAGAGCCCCAGAAAACCCATCTTTTGTACCATCAGTTTTTTGTAACGACCGGCCCAGCTGACTAAACCTATAATATTTTTTTAATCTTTTGTAGGTATATGAGTTTTGTAATATAATTAATACATGTTTATGTATACCTACACTTTTTTATCGTATTAATGCCCTGTTAATAGGTATCATGAATAAAGCATTTTAGGTCAACCATATAAGCCAAAAACATCTACATTATTATTTTGTCTGGGACAGTAGATTTTTATACCGCTTCTAATGTTGATCTAACATGCTAAAAGTATTTATTCATGATACCGATATAGTCTTTATATAAAAAACCCCCAAAATAAATTAAATAATTAAATTAATAACATAATTAAATTATTTCGATTTCAAAATCTGAAAATCTAGTGTAACAGATGTCCATGGCCGGCGATGTTCACTTACCCCATCCGTTGACCCGCTTGCCTTCCCGTATTATAAAAAAAAATCTAAACTCCCACCTCTTTCCAGATTATTCGAGGAAAACCAAGACCTCCTGAACATGTTCGAGAAGTTTCGCCAGTACCGGACCAAGGAGGAGCAGATCAACTCGATGGAGCTGGCTGAGCACGCCAACAACGTGATGAACACCCTGGACGAGGGCATCAAGGGCCTCGACGACCTGGACAACTTCTTCGAGTACATACACCAGGTCGGCGCCAGCCATAGAAAGATTCCCGGGTTCAAAGTCGAGTATTTTTGGGTGAGTATTCTTAAATCCCTCCCAGGGACTAGTATTCCTTAGTGATTTCTGTCCCACCTCGTTTTGTAATGTGATCATTACTATTTATAAAGAGGTAAATTCTGAGGACAACGAACAATAATAATCCTTATAGCTAAACCGAAAACGTAACACGCTTACATGATGTATTCGACGCCTAGCGTCATCTACTTATTGGTAGATTGGTTAACTGTGTCCCGAAACGAAGTGAGGGCGGGCCACTAGTATGCAATAAAATATTTGAATGTTGAATTTAAAAAAAAATTAGGGTTTTTTAAGTGATAGGTGGCAAACGAGACAGATCACCTGATGGTAAGCAATTACCGCTGCCCATAGACACCTGCAACACCAGTAGAGTCACAAGTACGCTGCCAACCTTTAACCCCCCTTCGGTACCCTTGCTCACACTTCACGCCGTTCTTTTGTAAGGCCGTGGTATCACTCCGGTCGAGGCGGTCCCGTAGCTAAATGGCAAAAACGGAGCCCTTATAGAATCGTCATGTCTGTCTGTCTGTCCGTGCGTAAGCCATTTTTTTCTAAAACTGTAAGACGTTTTATTGAAACATAGGACTTTAATGTACGAGTATTTTTTGAACCGCATTAAGAAAAAAAATCATATAGGAATAGAAAAAAAACTGAACAAAGAAATTCTCATCCAACCAAAATTCAAAAAATTGTATAGATCATTTTACTTTATTTTATTGACCTAAGACCTATCTACAGGGTGTATCTGTGAACCATCTGTGAACCTTTGTTTCCATACAAAGTCGGTCACGTGACTTGGTCATTTTGTATGGGGAGTAGAAAAATTTTTTGAAGAATTTGGAAAAGTTGTTGAACAAATGTTGTTCAGAATGATTGATAGAACACGTGGTTAAAGGGATGTAAATGTTCACAGATACATCACCCTGTATACGGATAGGTCTTCAAAAATGATATTGAGGTTTCTAATAACATACATATAAAACCAACCGTTCTCCTGAACCAAACGTAACCATATTAGGGCTGCAGCAAAGAAAATACTTTATTCATGCACAGCGCGAACTTCCGGGGTGGGTCAAAGGGCCTTTATATCGACGGTCCCTACGTATAAGGCCGCAAGTGGCACCTAAGGGATTTGCATGTTTTTATTGCAAAACCCCGAAATCAACGATAACTTTCGATTAGTTCAAACAGTAGGTCGAAAATGTGCCTAAAAGTACTCTAAATCGATGCACGACAAAGTACGTAAGTGCACTACGTCCAACGTACAAATACTGTAATGGTAGTAACGGTCTACTACTTCGGAATGTTGCCATCATACTTTCCCGTTAGTGCCAGTTGAGCACTTTTACGCTCGAGACGGAACAACGCGAAGGTGGCAGTTCAGTTATTATACGGGCACAACGCAGTCTAATTAAAGTCATGCATTTTAAAAAGATTAGATTTCCGACGCAAAGCCTTTATGAAATCAGTGGTCTTTTATCAGTTAGAAAGCTATATATAATGCAAACGGTTCTTAAAAGACATAAAACGATACCATTTCACACAAATATCACTGCTAACAAAAGAAGGAAACAAAGAGCTATTCAAACAAATCGAGTCAACACAGTCTTTGCCAAAAGACAATATAATAATCGTTCAGTTTATTTATATAACGCATTTGATAAGGAACTGGACATATGCAATAAACAATTCTATGCATGTAGAAAACTCCTTAAGACTTGTCTACAATCAAAAACGTATGATTGTATTGAGTCTCTTCTGATTTAATTTCAGTTAAATTTATGTAAAGTTATAGCAAACTAGTTATTATATACTCACACAGACACACACACATACACACACACACACACACACACACACACGCGCGCACACACACATACACACACACATACTCATACATGTACAATACAAATAATAGTAAAATGATAATAATGTAGGGATAATGTATAATTAGAATATGTACTGCTTTGAACATTTATGTACTTACCATTCTATGTCTAAATTGTCTTGAATTTTTGGATTAAACTTTTTATAGATACCTACTGTTAATAAATAAGCAAATAGTAAATATTTTCTAAATGGAAGAGCAGTGTACCCTGACACAGGCTATTATAGCTTAAAAGGGAACACTGATGTATTTAGTTTAAGACTGCTTCATTGTTAAAGCCAATAAAATTATTTTATTTTATTTTATTTATTTATTATTATACGCGGGAAATTTAATATTCAATGTGGCTTATATGGTTTTTGGGCAGTTTTACGCCGGGAAGTTAAAATCAATGTTCTTACTATATACCAGATGTGATGTTTTACGATGGAAGCTATTATTTTAGTATTGCTAGTAATTACCATTTACGTAATTTTACGTCGTAAACGAATATAATGACTGAGCGTGATTAATGTTTTAAGGGTTGTATTTTGATTAATTTATTGCTTTTTTTTTCAAAAAACTGTTCATTGTTTAGTAACAAATACACAAGTCCCTGGTTCGATGGAGTTCCGTTGGCTACATCTTTTTTGTTGCTTATTCGGCAGCTTGTCAAAAGATGAGCGCCAGTTGCTACCTCTTCTTCAGCGCCACAGAGTTCAGGGTCTGTTACACGGCGGCACTCGACTACGGCACAAAATTGTGCTACTTTGAGCCTGGCGCACTTGAAGTCGAGCTTCTGCCCCTTAGATGATTTCAGCTTGTCATAACTGGTTGCAGCTGGTATCACCTTGCTCTGGCAACAGAGAGCTGTTGCTAGAGCTAGACGAAAAGAGCTTATCAACGCATTTAGCAAACCTGTAAACATCGTAGCTTGTGCATCTGCTCGTTGCCATTTCTTCACATATGCCTCAGTGCCAGCGCACTTGTGACCGTCAGCTGCGGCAATCTTCTGGGATATGACTTCATCTAGTCGCCACCACCAGTTAGTGTAGGCGGCATAGATATGAATGATAGACGATGTTGTACCGTAAGACTCTCGCTGGATATGACTGCACATATTGTCGCAGCCACATTTACAAACTACCAGCACATCTTAGCCACAAGTCGTTACAGATATCCCAGTAATCCCTCTTACCACGGTAATTACATTTTATCCGCATGGACAACTTTTGTCAATGATGTAAGAGCCATCAAAATATTAGTATTAAATCCCAGTCACGTCCCAAGCTGGCGCTTTGAAGTTCTCTTTCCTATTGTATCTTCTCCACTTTGCGCAGACTAGTCTTTTGCACCCATTGTCCCTTACTACGACGTTAAGTCAAACCTTTTTTGATCCTTCCTTTCAACCAAGACCCGGCGATAGAGGCATGGCCAGAAATTATTTGCCTACATCTATCCAGTTTGCGTAAAACGTGGACGACATGCTTCAATTTAACTGCTATGTCACAAAAATGAAGGATGCCATGTATCCAATATTACCTCACACGATCTTGCCGCATAACTCCACATATCCATCGCAGCATGTTCGGATGAACGATACTGGTGGGAATTCTACTGGTGGTGGGAACTCCTACTTATATCGCTCAAGTGCAGCCAAGACTTACTGCCATATGAGAGAGAACCGGCCAGGTAATGGATTTGTATACCTGTCCTTTCAGTTCAACTGGCATATTAGGGTCATTAATGACGCCTGCCAACTCTCGCCATTTTGCCCACGCGGAGTCAATGTGCGCCTTGACGTCGCAAATAATGTCACTGGACGAGTAGAGTACTAATACCAGGTTCTTATATCGGTTTCTGCACTCAAATTTATGCAAACATGCATGGGATCCGTAAAACTGCTAGCCATACACTCCGTCTTTGCCACATTGAACCTTAGACTACCGTTTTTAAGAAACTCCTTTCACTCTTTCGCTTAGTCTACCAGCGCGATATCAGCAGCATGTATGAACATCCTATATTACTCTGAACCATAACAGCTACTACCTTTCTTCTGTAGAAATGCCACATATCACTGTCGGCTATGTCGATCAATATGCAAAAATATAACGTTGGACTGCAAAGCGTAGTTCCCTAGTGGAGGTTTGTTTCCGTGGCCGTGTTCGCCCATGGCATAGTATGTCTAAAAGCACTGAGCAAGCCACTCCCCATTAGTGGGTATGCTCACGTACTTCAAAACCCCGATTAGTCGCCTCTTACGACAGACCGGGAATACCTTGGCAGTATTCTAAACGCCCCTAGCCACAGGCAGAACGGCAGATCCTCCCCTATGATGTCTCCTCCTAAACTGGGATTTAAACGCTCACGTTCGCGCTGGGCTTCCTCATTCTGGAGCATGACACTCTCGCAAGAAGACTCTCAGGCTGCCCTGCACCCGACCATAGTGCGCACTACAGTCGGCAGGGATAAGTCGACTCCAATAGTGACGCAGAGATCTCTACGTTCCACCAACCAAGCAGCATATACTCTGCCTAGTCATGATGACAGGCAGGTAGCATTTGGTTCCTTTCCTATCCGGCACAGATATCTTCCGAAGCATCCATGCCCCGAGAGTATCTGTGTGAGCCGGAAAGATAACCCTGGCACAGAGGGTTCTAGCATCAAGCTCCTAGGGTAGAGTGCAGACCAGCATGCATGCCGCCTCAAACGAGATCGAGCTATAGCCACGTATAGCCCTGATAGCCATCACCAGCTGTATTGAATGCAGTATGGCGATACTTCGGCCAATCAGGGAGCCGGAAATCACGGGGGCTCCATACATGGCTATCGATCGTACCATATCAGCATATAGCCTCTGGCATGAGGCCTCTGGACCAGCAAGATTGGGTAGCAGTCGACTAAGTGTTGCCGCAGCGTCCTATTCGAAGTAGCTCTTGTACTGAGCATTTGTTTTATGGCTAATTTGCTTCGCATCGTAGATTACAGATATTATGTGGGCGAATAATCCGCCAAATTGAAGTGGAACTGGGCAGGTCACGTGTGTAGGATGCACCCGGAGAGTAGGACTAAAATAGTTACACTATACAAGCCAACAGGTGGGCGTCGGTTGAGAGGCAGACCCAGAAAAAGATGGCGTGATGATTTAGACGACCACAAACTGGATTGCCAAGCACTGGCTACTGACAGAGACCAAGGGGTTTGGGAGAGGCCTTTGCCCAGCTAGGACAGATTAGACTAATAACAAAAATAGCTTAGTTACCATCCATTGCGTTTTATTACTAGTTACTATTAAGTTTTGTATATTTTTCAGTGATACGAGTAGATACGAAGTTCACCAAAATTCATTATCAGTCCCTGTTCTGTTATATTTAGTTAAAAAAGATTTAAGATCCAGCTGTTCCCAAGTTTCATATGCCTTTTTTGATATATAGATTGCATCGAAACAAAAAATAGAAAACCCAAAAACCCCGTATGTGAATATTATATTCGGCGTAAAATGACCTTTCGGGCAGTTAATGTTAGGATTGATGACTTAAGTCCCCCGTAAGCAATAGGTTGTACCACTTACGTTGTTTGTAGTCTGAATAATTCCGGCGTAAAAGTTAGTAAGTAACAAATAGTATATAAATAATAATCGTAGAAACTTATTATTAGCTTTTTTACGCATTATAGCACCTATTTACCTAGTGTGCCAAATTTCATAACTGTAGGTATAATAGAACATGAGCAACACATGTTTCAAACTTTAAAACGCTCTCCTGTAAAATTTAGGTTTTGAAGATACGGCGTTATACGTAGGGACCGTCGATATAAGGATGGGGGGAGGTTTCCGGGGTGCTCCCGTGAACGGCCTGACTTCGTTACGGGAACGTGTGGCTACGTCAAAGTGGTCAAAGGGTATGGCCTGAATCGCTATTAAAATGTTTCTGGGCCGGCATGGGCCCACGTTGATTCATATCAGCGCTGTAGGGTTGTCAGATCGTCGGCGTTCTGGGATAAAAAAAATGAGGAACACAAAAAAGTAGCCAACGTCGTGGCCTTTTTAGTAAGTTGATTTATTTAATTTTTCATTTAATTCGTTTTTCTATTTCTATCTTTTTATTTTGTCTTATTAGGTACTAACTTAGACCCGCGACTTCGCCCGCAACCCCCCTTTTCGCAATAAAAAGTAGCCTATGTTCTTTCTCAGGGTCTAGACCATCTGTTTACCAAATTTCATAAAAAGGAGTAGCGCACTCGTGACACTGCTGGTGTCCATGGACGGCAGTAATCGCATACCATCAGGAGATCCGTTGGCTCGTCTGCCACCTATACCATAAAAAAGGCCCCCTGTATGCGAATGGTATTTGAATGTAACGCTCCATTCGCCATATCACATTCACGATGTTATTACGAAAGCCACATTTTTATGTAAATTAGATTAGCGTCTGCTTTGCCAAAAATATGTTTTATTAAGGAATCAAATCGTAAACATGTCACGAGATATATTGCTCCCTGATATTGTTACTTCCTCTGAATTCATGAGACAAATTCTTAGTATCAATATAAGTAACATGCCGAGAGATGTGATGTTATGTTGTCAGTAAAGCTATTTGTATATCTCGTCTTTCAGTGATGAATTTAAGGGGCTATACGAATGAAACTAGCGCCGCCAACCTATTTACACTGATTGTGGCGAAAATACGATATTTTTTAAGAAAGCAAAACATTACAGACTTAGATAAGAGTAAATTGAATATTTCAACATGCAATACAATATATAAAACACTAATTATAGCTAAAAGTGGCCGTTTTTAGCAATATTTAACATTATTGTTACTTGTCGCGTGTTAGAAATATTGAATTGCATACTACTACTTTACTATTTTACAATTTTTTTATATATACTACTTTACTATTTTTTTTTTGTATGTGATAGGTGGCAGATGAGCAGACGGATCACCTGATGGTCCAATGCAGTGGATCGATTCAGTGGCCCGCATCATCAGTGGAGTCACAAGAGCGCTGCCAACCTATAATGCCCTCTGCCTATACTTTTAACTTTCAGAATCCTCCACCGCTAAGCTAATGGTAGAAATACGCACATAGATTAGAAAATTTAAAATTTTCTTTCCTCTGTTGAGATAGTGACCCGCCCTCACTTTGTTTCGGCATTTTATTTCCACAAAGTACCAATAGATGGCTCTAGGTGTCTATTACATCGCGAATTTTGTATTTCGTTTTCGGTATAGCTATAAACCTTGTCGTTTCATATAGATGTTATTGTGTCTGTGGGGATTGTTGCCGCACTAAATCTCATAGAACGACATTATTGATCTAGTCACATCACGTGTACGAAAGGTCCAACCACTTTATTATTTACGGGTTCTGGCTACATTCACTGTCACGCTCACGAATGGATCGGTGAAGGAAATAGACAAACATTTTCCTGGAGTAGTTTTTTCACAGACGAATAAATTAAAAAATAAATATAGAAATGCGCAGAAAATCACACCAAACAACCTGGTCTCAAACTAGGGCAACCCCTGTACTATAGGTGCCAGATGACGATAATTAACTGGGGGCGTCAACCCAAACCCAAGAAAACTTAGAAAATGTATTTTCCTAAAATTACTTGACCGGGAAACGTACTCGGGACCTTTCGCGTTTCGGGCGAACAAGGGCGGATCCACCGTTGTGGGCACTGTGGGCATGCCCACAACCTTAAATTTACTTGAGACGCCATACTTTATTCTACTGTCATATTTATACTCACAACTATGGGCATAGTTAGGGGCACGAGCCGCTATGATCGCCCTTCGGCGATGCTCCAAGTCGGAAAATCCTTAGATGCCCACAATCACGGGCGTAGCTAGAAGTGTGTCTCCACGTAACGAGCCGCTAGGACAAGGTGAGATCCAAATATGAGGTTGACAGGTACAAAAGAACAAACAATGTACCTATTGAGGCTGTCATCCTCACCTTAAAGGCCTGCTGAGATGCCGTTTCACGTCCCGCCTAAAAAACCCAGGATTGTAAAAAGAAAACACATGAACTGGAAGGATTTTTCAATGAAACAAAAACCAGTGAAAAGTTCTACTGGGAAAATAGTTTTTGAGGAATTCATATCGAATCGGTCGATGGAAATGCAAATGAGATGCTTCGCGCACTTAAGTATTTTTCCTACCACTGCAATGTTAGGATATGAGCAATGCAAATGAAATGGTTCGCGCACTTAAGAAATATTTTTCCAATCACAGCAATTTTAGAAATCGAGCTCTTAAATGGTCGTGACATAAGCCGAGTGAGGGCCATTTATGCTGGATGCCTCAACACTACACAGCATAATATAAATACACGGCACTGCTGGACAATTGGGAGGGACAGTTTATTTTTTGTTGTTATGTGTTTTTTTTTTGGTTTTAATTTATTTTTACTAGTGTTTTTAATTTTCTTGTGTTGTGTCAATTGTCTGTAGCGTGTAATATGTGTTGTGGCGTCCAAATTAATAAATGTATTTTCTATTTTCTTTTTTCTTTCAAATGCTCTTAATTTCCTGCTCCTCTTGTCACTTCTTAACATAACAAGTTGAACAAAGGCCATAAATTGGGGCAAAGTAAAGCAAAGTACAGCTCGTTTAATTTTACTTCGGTTTGGTTTGCCTTTATCGGTTCGGTGCCTCGGAGATTAAAGGATTGATCTCGAGCGAAGTGCCGACGAGGGTGGAATATATTGTGTAAGCCTCGTGTAGAACGATGGCTCAGTGAAAACCTTCGCCTTCGAAACAGGATGTCTTAGCTTCTAATACTGGGTGTATTAAAGTAAATATAAACCTAAAATTTATGCCGAAGCGTAGCTCTCCCACGAACAAAAATTGCGGACGGGGTTAAAAGGTTGCTAGCACTTGGGACTTCACTGGTATTGCGAGTGTCTATGAGGGAGCGGCAATCGCTTTAACAGGTGATCCATCTAGTCGTCTGTCACCTATTACATAAAAAAGAGACCATTATCAAGTAAATTTGGTTCCCATATTAGAAGTTCTCGAAGGTCTAGGCAGTCGTTTCAATGTAAAAGGTCCCCAAATACTAGATGAAGCTCTGACAACGATAACTTTGGAGGTCCCAATAATAGCCATGCCCTGAGAGAGATCAGATGATCCGTCTGCTCGTCTGCCACCTATACAAAGGTCAAATTTGGCAAGCACTAACGCACTTATTTTTCTTTTCAGAAAATCGAGGCTCCCTTCTTAGCGGCGGTGGAAGCCACCCTCGGCGACCGGTACACGCCTAACGTCGAGAACATCTATAAAATAACCATCAAGTTCATACTAGAAACGCTGGTAGAAGGCTTCGAGAAAGCGGGCCCGAACTCAACGTGAGCTCAAGTGTTGTCAGCTGTCGATGAATCTATCGATAGTTTACCTAAACTTGAACCTTGAGTCTTGTTTTGATATTGTTGGAAGTGGCTAAGCACAAACGCTTATTTGGTGGCACTCTTATATTGTTCTTGCGGAGGCTGAAGCTCGGGGGGATTAGATGGTTAAGAGAAGGCCGTCTATTTTTATTCTTCTTGTGCTTACGTATAATTTCTTCCGTCTATGTACCTCAGCAGTCAAAGGGGATACTGAAACTAGTGATAGTCCACGATAAACAAGTCATGTCTCATTAGACATGACAAATGAATAAATAATTAGGGGGTCAGTGGTTTTGTATGTTATAGTAGATGTCTAATGTAAACATAATAAATAACCTCGAATTAGTGGTTTTGTTGAGGAATATGTCGGTGTTAATTTAAATAGGTTATTAAATTAATGGTATTTCGTAATTATAAGTGAAAATATAGGATCAAAGAAACAATACTCCCAGTTTATCCGTTGTTGGTTCAAATTTTCTGCAACGACACTTTGACGGCGGGACGGTCACAATTCGGTGGTTAATATCCAGGTAAATATAGATAGCGGAGGCTTGCTAACATTTATCCATTGGCTTTTCGGTATTTTACGGCGAATCACTTAACTAATTACAACAAATACACTATATTTTAATTAAATTACAATACGAGCTGGCGATTTGACGTCTGACACATAGGGTTGCCAGAGAAAAAAAAAAAAAAAAAGGAAGGTATCTATGCATCGTTGCCGGTACAGATGTGTACGACTGCGGAAGAGACCGCACAGCACACAATGGCGGAATGCCTGCGTGGGATGAATCAAGGACAACATTAACCGCCCTTGGAGATCGGAACCTCTTATTGCCGCCCGTCCTAGAGAAGATGGTCAGTATTGGAAAGTGCCTTGGAGTTTTGTTTCATTCATTTTAATAAAATATGCCTCATCTTACACCACGTAAAAGGATTGACTAGGAATTTCGAAAAAAACGATTATCGAAATCGCAGATCTAATATTCGAATATACGGAACAGTTTTTATATTAATTTTTTTCGAGTATTCGATTGCAAGCCCTAGTTGAACGGCGTACGTATATTTATATTTATGTACAATGACAGTCATACAAAATTAATGTACGAGCAGGCTTATAATAGACACTCATCGCATCACGAGCGG
>JABMDO010000341.1:0-34469 GCA_014851415.1 Cnaphalocrocis medinalis
GTGGTTTTGTATGTTATAGTAGATGTCTAATGTAACCATAATAAATAACCTCGAATTAGTGGTTTTGTTGAGTGGAATATGTCGGTGTTAATTTAAATAGGTTATTAAATTAATGGTATTTCGTATTATAAGTGAAAAATATAGGATCAAAGAAACAATACTCCCCAGGTTTATCCGTTGTTGGTTCAAATTTTCTGCAACGACACTTTGACGGCGGGACGGTCACAATTCGGTGGTTAATATCCAGGTAATATAGATAGCGGAGGCTTGCTAACATTTATCCATTGGCTTTTCCGGTATTTTACGGCGAATCACTTAACTAATTACAACAAATACACTATATTTTAATTAAATTACAATACGAGCTGGCGATTTGACGTCTGACACATAGGGTTGCCAGAGAAAAAAAAAAAAAAAAAGGAAGGTATCTATGCATCGTTGGCCGGTACAGATGTGTACGACTGTGCGGAAGATACCGCACAGCACACAATGGCGGAATGCCTGCGTGGGATGAATCAAGGACAACATTAACCGCCCTTGGAGATCGGAACCTCTTATTGCCGCCCGTCCTAGAGAAGATGGTCAGTATTGGAAAGTGCCTTGGAGTTTTGTTTCATTTCATTTAATAAAATATGCCATCATCTTACACCACGTAAAAGGATTGACTAGGAATTTCGAAAAAAACGATTATCGAATATCGCAGATCTAATATTCGAATATTACGGAACAGTTTTATATTAATTTTTTTCGAATATTCGATTGCAAGCCCTAGCTTGAACGGCGTACGTATATTATATTTATGTACAATGACAGTCATACAAGAATTAATGTACGAGCAGGCGTATAATAGACACTCTCGCATCACCGAGCGGAGTCACAAATCCCCTGCTAACCTTTTAACCCCCTTTTCTCCCCGATGGAGCCTTCAATACCCATCATTTATTTTCTCGTCGAAACACAGCGCAGGCGTAGCTTCTCGGCCACTGCACTGCGTGCCTCCAGATAACTTACTTTACAATCAAATTTGGTGTCATTCAATGTATGAGGGTCATACTTTTTTGAATCGTTATCAGATATTGATGTATTTTGATCAACTAAAACCTATATCATCCGCGTCCTAGATAATGACGCCATGCTAACTACAGATTAAAATTGCCATTATTACGATACTTTCAGTAACGTGACATGTATGAATTTACTTAATAGTGTAATTAATTTAAAAGTTGAAAAAGTAATATTTCTAAAGTTATTAACACAGAGACTCAACTCTCAAATACCACAACGGTTAATCGTGAATTAACAGTACAACATTGAAATAAGTCTTATTAAGTTCAGTATCTTATGAAACTTTTAAAATAAAACAGAATTATGTCTAAAATAATACGTAGAAATTTCAATTTTTTTTCTAATAAAGTGAACTAAGTATAAATTATTGCACTATTAGATTAATATTAGAGACAATAAATTTTATCGGGCAGTAAAACACCGCAATGTTTGGTTTATTTCACCTCAAACACGGAAGAGCAGAGTTTCAACCTTGAACAAAGCTGGCACATCACTGAATCTTTCGCTTTACCGGAATCAACTTGTTCGCGCGTTTTAGTAAAAGAGAGGCGGACCATGCGCTGTCTCCCTCAGTTTGCTCATATTTGATTGGCTGTTCGAGTGAAACGATAGGTCCTTGTTAAGTTATTACAGTTTTTGATGAAATCTCGGAAACGCGAATTTTGAGTTATTTCTTTGTTTGAATAAAGGTGCGAAATGTTTATATGTAAATTTATAGCTTTTTTTCCATCATGATTGATCCATGATTTAGCTAAGCGCTTGGTTGAAATGCCGGGAGATTCAAAGCCTGGTAGCTTACTTCACACGAAAACATTGCGATCCATCGAGGTAACAAAGCCACAGGACAATACCATCTACGAGTAGGTACTTGTTTTTATTTTTTTATTGTTAGTGGGAACTTTAGTTTTTAATTATTATTTTTCTTGTCCTCAGGTTTTTTTCTTTTGTCTGATTAAATAAAAATTGTATGACAACGGAGGGTTTCTTAACCAAAAAAAATAATAAAAAGGCCCGTTTTTTTTTTGCTTGACCATTGGTCATTCCAGGCAACCATCGAGTAAAGGGCAAAGCGCAAGTTATATTATGCAGTCTGTCACTGAGGTAACGTTCTGTAATATGTACTTGCATTTTTTTTTGTATATCTGTATGCTGTATGTCACCTACTTATGTGTCTCATCTTGCCCCCAAGCTGCGCTTCTGTTCATCTCTGTCTCTGTTTAGTACACCTTGTCGGGTTGTTAAAGTGGTGGCAGAGGGGAACAGAGGCGCAATGTTTTAGGCCAGCCGCTGAAAACCAGCGTCGGCGCTAGCTATATCTGGCTAGCTCCGACAAAAGCAGAGCGGTCGCCTATTTGGCACAGTTGCTTTTTGTTTTTTTTTTGTACTTTGTGTTAATTTATGTAATTTTTTAATATTGTATTGTTTGTTCTTGCGTCTTAGTGTATGTTCTGTCTTACTGTGTCAAATAAAGATTTCATTCATTCATTCATTCATTTACTGCGGGAACCCTAAAATGTGAATAGTGTTTCCTCAATGGCCCTTACCGGGGAACGATCTCTCAATGCGCTTACACATCACTGTGTCAATCAAGGACTCTTGTCTCGAGTATTGTGAATTGTTGAAATTCCTTTGCTTGTAATCTACCAGTTGGGAAGAATTTTTTGACTTTTAAGGCAGGCAGGGCACACTAGAGACACCAATTGATTTCAATTGTTAGCTGCTAAACCAGATCTACTTTTTCATATTCTGAGATCCAGCCTTTCTGCAAATACTTACTAATACTTTATCATTAACTAGTGGCCTGCCTCCCTATGTTTCGTTGTTTAACTTAGACAAGTAGGTTTCAAATCCAATAGATGGCGCTGTGCGTCTATTACATCGCGCAAGTAGGTATTTCGTGTTCTAGGTTTGACTAAGATATTGATTTCTCTAGGTGGACTAAGATATTGATTTCTCTATGAATAGTAACAGATAGATGATAATATTGGGAAATTGATCTCAAATTAATCGTCAACTTAAACTTCAGATGAACGCCAAAATTGACCTTAAATCATTATTTCGAGTACTTACAAAAACAGGTTTAAAAGTAATACACAGTACACTTACTCGGCGAAACACAATGCAAGCGCTGCATGAGGCCGTGGTATCCCTCTGGTCGTACCGGCCCATTCATGCCATAGCGTGGCTCTCCCATTACAAGTCCCACTGCAGGGTACAGGCCTTCATCATAGAAATCAAGTTATTGCTGTGCGAGTAAGAATACTTTTTATGCTCGAACCAGGATCGAACTCAAGACCTTGAGATCACTGCACAGTACTTCATCATCAGCCTGTTGCAGTCAGCATTTGTATTTATTACTAGTGGCCCGCCCTCACTTCGCTTCGGGACTGTAATTCAGAAATGAACCAATAGATGGCGCTGTGCTCAATAACATCGCGCAAGCGTTTCGTGTTTTCGGTTAACCTATACCTAAGCCTTGTCGTTTTCTATAGAAGTTATCTCTTTATAAATAGTATAGAAGAAGATAGTTATTATGCAACTTGAAAATCTAAAGAAATAATAATTATGTCTTTACATTTTCAAGTTAATTCTATGCCAAACCAATTCTTTAAAGGACTAAACGCAAGTAGAATTGTTATCGTCTTAATGTCTAAAATACAAGACTTGATGAGTCACCGCCGGGTGACTCGTGAATTTAATCCATTACAACCGCTAATGGAGAAATGAGAAACAACCTACATAGTGACTGGTATGTGGTGAGATGAATATTACATGTGGTTTGATTGCCTTGGTAATATACTCGTAGTTTGTAGTCACACTAGAAGGTCACATTTTTTAAAGAAACGGCAGCCCTTGGGGTCTCTAGTAGGCCCAAAGTATCTGAGTCTTTCTATCAAAAAAAAAACCGGCCAAGTGCGAGTCGGGCTCGCGCACAAAGGGTTCCGTAGCAGCAAATATAATAAACTTAACCAAAATTACAGTTAAATCAACCTATCTCAAAAACTATAAGAGATACTTTGATCAAACCAAAAATCGTTGAAAGAGTTAATTAGCATGCATCACCTCTATTTTTTTTAGAATTTTATACCCCGTAGTTATAAAAATAGAGGGGGGGGGACATACTTTTTACGACTTTGAGAGCTGATATCTCAAAAACCGTTCACTTTAAGAAAAATGTTTTTTAGAAAACTTTATATCATTTTAAAAGACCTTTCCATTGATACCCCACACGGGTATGTACATCGAAAAAAAAAATTTCATCCCTCAGTTACATGTATGGGGGGCCCCACCCCCAATTCTTTTTTTTACTATTTAGTGTCATATTTTTGTAGCGGTTCATACAACACATATTCCCATCAAATTTCATCACTGTAGTACTTATAGTTTCCGAGTAAATCGGCTGTGACAGACGGACAGACGGACAGACGGACAGACGGACAGACGGACATGACGAAACTATAAGGGTTCCGTTTTTGCCATTTTGGCTACGGAACCCTAAAAAAAGTGTCAGTATCAGTCCGAAGTTGGCATTTTGACTCGTATTATTTGAATACAATTTTTCATACAAAGTCGGTTACGTGAATTGTTTTTATGTATGGTAAGTAGAAAGTTTCGTAGATCAAAATTCTGTTCGAACAATTGTTCACAATGGTTAGTAAAAGACGTGGTTACAAGGATGTAAATGTATACAGATACAACCTGTATATAAGATAGAAAGCTGACAATTAAATGTAATTACGTCTATGATGTCCATGGGCGGCGGTGATTACTTACCATCAGATGAGCCGTCTGCTCGTTTGTCCGTTTCTAATGTAAAAAAAAATATATGCTGGTTCTATGTTAGCTAGTAGATAGGATTACCTATCACATTCAGTATTGTGTGATCTATATTCTCCACCAATCACTTAAAAAAAAACATAAAAAAATCAAACCCTTGACCCTTGCGTCTCCTTGCGTAGACCAATCGCTGCGCTAAATGGTTCGTCATGACTTTGAATGATTGATGGCGTTTCCGTTTAGAACCGTCATTCCATTATAAAACCCATCATTTTTAAGCAACGCTGATGTCATGTTTTCTTATTACGAAATTTCCGGCGTGCACACACCAGGGTAATTCATATTTAACCGCAGTTAAGGTGTGAGGGAACCATCGGAAATACCTTTTTTTTGTTGACCCATGTGAAATGCCGCCGGCCCGAAGTGCAATGAGCCGACGTCGCCACCTTTCGACGGCGCCGTATGCACACCCCTCGGCTTCCCAGCCGACCAAGTACTGTTGGGCTCTCCTATGACTCCTATAGTCCCCTTAGCAAGTAGGTAAATAAAACGGTTAAAAGAGCACGGTGTAATATTATGACTCTACTTACAAGTAATTATTGTGTCAGTCCACTTGTAGTGTCAATGAATCAACTTTATAAGCTGATTATGATTTCTGATCATTCCATAAAAACGTCCTACCATCGTAGAGGAGTACGACAAATCTGACGTGTTGAGCAAGAAGGGTTGGATTAAGTTGATACGTTATAATCCACTATATCTCCTTAAACTTAAGATCCAAAATTGAATGTTACCTAATATAAGCCTACATGCTAGTGCCTAGGGAAAATTACTGATTGATGATGTAAGGTGAAGCTGCCAAGATTATGACGTCACGTTAAATTAATAATTCTAATGTAACGTTTAGCGGGCTTCTTACGTTCGTACCAGCCGCGGTGTGGTAAGTGATGACTAGCGAAAAGCACAAGGTGGTAGTGTAGATTAAGTAAATGGAATAAATATCAGTTATACTATAAATCAAGAGGTTAGTTCTATAGGAAACGACAAGGCTTATAGCTAAACCGAAAAACGAAACACATTCGCGATTTAATCGACGCCCAGTGCAATCTACTGCTACTGGTCTACGTTATAATGCATCAAGAAAATCATGAAATTAATTGATGGCCACTGCTGCTTACGTCATGTCATTTTCGCAACTGGTCACTTTCGCAGAATAACATTTTCGCAAATGGTCACTTCAACAAAAGGTTACATTCTCAAAACTTCACCGTAGCAAAATGTCATTCACATTATTTTTCTTTATTTTCTCGTACTTATTTTTATACGACGAAAGGATATCAAGCTTAATACCTTGTTCTATCGTGACTTCCTCAATATCGGATATTAGAATACTATCACTTACAACAGCACTGGCGTGATTTTCATTGTTTGCTGTGTATCCGAACGTCGAGAGAGCATTGTGTGTTTATCCAATCATTTCCGAATCGAAGTGGGACGTGTTTGATTTATATTTGTATGCGATTCGTGTTGACTGTGGTTTGTATGGTATGACTCGATAGCATAGTGTCTAGTGGATTTTATCTTAAGACTAGCGGCCGCCCGCGACTTCGTACGCGTGGAGTTAATTATTGACACTTACCGTCATATTTTGAACAATCCACACAATATATTTTTATAAATTGTAGCCTATGTGTTATTCTGATGTATAAGCTATATTGTGGTAGAGTTTCATTCAAATACATTCAGTAGTTTTTACGTGAAAGAGTAACAAACATCCATACATCCATACATACTTACGCCTTTATAATAGTAGTAGGATAATCAGATGAGAGTGAAGTGAGAGAAGGAGATCTGAAATGCGCTGGGAGGACGAGATCAAAAGAACCACCGGGAATCGAATTGCAAAACATTATTGTAAAGTATTGTAGTGTGCCTTCGAATGTCATCATCCCGTCTTGTCGCAGGGCGTCCAACACTACGCTTACCAAGTCGCCGTCTCCCTCGACTCAAGGACTTTACGACTCCAACGGTTGTCAGTTCTGCGGCTAATGTGACCAGCCCACTGCCACTTCAGTTTGCTAGTTCGGTGGGGTATGTCAGTGACTCTGGTTCTCTGTCGGATTACATCATTTCTGATGCGGTCCTTCAGAGATACTCCGAGCATAGCCCTTTTCATAGCTCTTTGAGCGACTTTGAACCGGTGGATTAGTCCAGCCATACCAATCGAAACCACTAATCAACTGATACCTACTTATTCGTTTTGTTTCATCATCAGCAACCCACGCTCGTCCACTGCTGGACATAGGTCTCCCCTAATGCACGCCACCGCTCCCGATTTTCGGCCACTCTTATCCAGCTCACTCCAGCCAGCCTTCGAATGTCATCATCCCATATTTTGTAGCAGGGCGTCCAACACTACGTTTACCGAGTCGTGGTCTCCACTCAAGGACTTTATGGCTCCAACGTTTGCTTATTTTGATGCTAAAAGCGTTACTGTTTAGTGTTTTCGTATGGTTTTTATTTTGCTTATTTGGATCATCCAAACACTAGTAACATGCTACAGGGGCTTTTTCGTGTTAATATGAGGGCTTCGGGTTTAAAACGACTAAATTTGAAGGTGCATTTTCTTTTAGTTTGAATATTAGGTATAGCAGTACCTACTGATATAAATAAACGAACTATCTATCTCCTATCTGACGTGAATGGTAGCAATGGACTCATACACATACTCCGTGACGCACTACTTTACACCCATGCGTGAGAATAAAGCCATGTGGGGTAGCAATGTGAAGGCTATTCCTATGCACTTGCGAGAACAAAAATAGAACACGGTCACTTTGGACTGCTTGCAATAGAAATATAAGGCTGAGAATCACGCTTCACGGTACTTATAAGTTTTATAGTAGTAACGAGGTTATAAAAAGTTTTATATCTCGAGTTGTATATTGGAACACAACAAACACACTTTTGCACACACATACACACACGCATACACACACAAAAAATGTTTGTACGATATTTTTTTTATTAGACTAACTAGTGTCCCGCCCTCAATTCGCTTCGGGACCGTAATTCCGACATGAATCAATAGATGGCGCTGTGTTCAATTACATCGCGCAAGCGTTTCGTGTTTTCGGTTTACCTATAAGCCTTGTCGTTGTCTATTGCAGTTATCTCTTTATAGGTAGAATAACAAATAGGCCAACGCTTGACCTCAATCGCACCTGATGGAAAATGACGATAAAGTCTAGGATGACACGCGTTTTCCTAGAAGATGCCTGTTCAGTCTTGCCTTAAAGACATTTACGGATAATGAGGATAAATGGAAATAATAGAAAAGACGTTCTAGAATAGCATCAATTTGTATTAAAAATCTTCGATTCCTGCAGGAAAGACTAAATAAATTCTATTAAGTAGCTGAAACGTCTTGTGTTCAAGATATGTATTAAGCAACAGAATAATGAGTATAATTAAGTAAGTTATATGAATGTTTTTTTTTTGTTTTTTTTAACACTTTCTTAACACGTAACTTAGTAGGAAAACATTCAAATAGCTGTGACATCTCAAACTGGTACAAACAGGTGTGAATTTATATTATGCAACGTTTAATAACACGTTGAGGTAACTGCGTCACGACTCCCCATACAAAATGACCAAGTCACGTGACCGACTTTGTATGGAAAGATGAAAATTTTTTTATGCGAATTTTCTAAAGTCATAGATCAAAATTTGTTTAGAATGGTTGGTGGAGGGGCGTGTAAATAGCCTATTAGGCCTCCAGGCGGGGAACTTAAATCGTGGGTAATGCGGATCGCGGAGGGGTTGTGACTGATTGGGCTTACCTGGTGCTGGAGTGACCGCTTCTCCGTTCTTCGGGCGTCGCACCGCACAGAGCACGAGCACACAGTTAAACAGTCACACACAAACAGTCCCAAATAATAATTATAAGTTTTATTATGTAGCGGCGCGGAGAAAAATATGTGTCGCGGGAGCGCAATCGAAACAGAAGAAGCAAGATAAGTAATAGTTTTTTAAAGAGTGACAGCGGTAATAGACAATAAAGAAGAAAAAGTCCCGTGAAGGTCGGTTGCTCTGGTGTGCAGCGCTAACCCTAGGTTCGGCATCGCGGACCACACACCAGCTCCATGGGGTGAGGTACTCCCCGAGCCCATCACAGCCAATCCCCCGCTTTCCATGGGCAACTCGCCCAACCATGCTCCCCGCCTTGGAAGTTCGTAGGAACTTACAACAAAGATTAAGATAAGATGTAGGTAATATGCGGTTAGAGAAGCGGTGATAAGAATATGTGGAGGGAAGCATGAGCTGAGGGACATTAAGAGAATATGAGAGCCACAATGGCAAGGAATAATTAAAATATTAAACTAAAAGCGGTACATAAACTTAATACCATAATGTAACGTATTAAATTATAAACATATCATGACCAATTTTATAAGGTCAGCGTAAAATTGAGTTTGAAAATTATATTAATTCTAAATTATAACAAAGCGGTATGTACAAAAAAGAGAAATCGTAGTTGAATAAGTATGTTATCGTGTAAGTAACGGGTACAACTTGACGATCGGACGTTTGAAAATATCGATAGCAAATCAAAACCGTCGCAACGCGGGCTACTACGCCATCGAAATCTGAATATATCGCGGTAATCATACCATAGTAGGCCAAATAAGCGGTAGACTATCAACGTATTTAAGAAGTAGGTACAACGACGCACCAACTTTGACGGGATTATCCGAGGTAGCCCAATAACAGTATTGATAACGAGAACATTAGTTTTAAGATCGGGTAGCTCATTGCACTCCTAATTAACTTCGATATCAATAATAGGTACGACGCATAGCTCGAGCCGTGCGAGAGAAAAAGAAATAAGCATGCAAGTCCGACGCTAGTTGTTACACCGTGCGTAAAGTTACTTACGAAAGAACTTGATTTAAGTCCAAAGGGACGCGGTTATCAATATGGCCAGTGAAGACCTTTCTGTGATTCTCTTGGAGGTCAGAATCTGAGCTGAATCTCCTGTCGAGAGCCATAAATCGGCGCGGAGCGGTATTTACAGAACTTCTTAAGTTCATAGGATGGTTGGAAAAAGGTAGAGCAATGCAATATCGACTCTGATCATCTCGCGTGACAGACGAGGTGTTCAAATCTTCATATAAGGTGTCTTGAGGACTCAATAAATGCTTCGACGGTAACTCTTCTAACTGACAACATGCATGGGTATAACCGATATGCACCCTCTCTCCCAGTGTCAACGCGGAAAGTGAGGCAGACATTACGCTCGGTCCACCTCCCATTAGAACATAACCGAAAGCAGTCGACACAGCGACCGGAGCATGAGGACTAGAATCTACTCTATCCCCTAAAAAGATGTGCGGAAAGATCTGAGCTCCCAGGATCAGATCTACATCACCAGGAATGTTCCAAGTGAGATCTGCTAAGGGTAAATCGGCCAAATGAGTCATGTCACAATTTTCAACGAAGTGGGAAGGCAACTGATCCGTAATACAATCGACAACCAGAGCCTGAATATCATACTTGTTTTGCGGGTGAATACGAGATTGCATTTTAATATTGACATAGCCATGAATTGGCCGAGAAGTCAAACCAACACCATTAACATAAGAGTTTGTAAGCGGGATAACAGTCAAATTCAACGATTTACAACAATTAAGCGTGATTAGGTTATCTTGCGAACCATTGTCCAAAAGACATCGAATAATTTTCTTATTGAGCTCATCGTTATTTGAAGAAGCGTAAACTTGAGCGGTAGCAAGTAGAATTGAAGAGGAAGGCTTGGCCATTAAATTAAAAGACAATGAAGTGTCTTGCGGTGCGGGTGCGGAAGAGTTAACCGGTTTCTCTAACACGACATTAGATGATGATGCGGGAAGATGGTTAGAGGAAACGGTCTCTTTCGCGGGACGCGGGTTCAATACCGACGCGTCAACAGAAGAAGCGGAAGCACAATGACAGTGATTGTCACTGGTATGAGCAGTATGAGTAGACGAGGTACTTTTCTCATCTCCAAAATGTAAGAGCGTATGATGCCGCCGTCTGCACACCTTACAAACAGAGGTTGACCTGCAGTTAGACAGCCCGTGCGTGGCGCTCAGACAGTTTACACAACCACGCTTATCCTTAATAAAAGCAAACCTCGCACGAGCCGAGCCCAAATTCCTAAATAAATCACAAGAATATATCCGATGATCCTGTTTCGTGCAGAATAGACAAGACAAGGCGGGCTTAGCAGACGGGACACGCTCGCTGTCCATACATACAACAAAGGTCTTACTACGAGTATGAGCGGGAGCTGGACCGGACGTAGTCGCCTGTCCAGCAGCGGTCTGTCTACTCACATTTGAATGCCGCTTAAGGATTTTAACTTGATCCTCCAGGAATGATATGAGATCGCGGGAACTGGGAATTTCCTTATCTCGGACCGAGAGCTCGAACGCTTGAGCAGTCTGTGTGTCAATCTTGCGCAATGCGATGTTCAGTAGGAAAAAGTCTGACAAGTCTTGGATATCTAATTGATTAAGGGCAGCCAAGGAGCTGGAGTATTGCTGCACAAACTGTTCAAGATTAAGTGCGTTATTCGAAGAACTCTTATAATTTAAAATGTTATTGAGATAGTGCGTGCCTAGCGAGCGTTTATCTTGGTACTTCTTAACAAGACTATCCCAGAGGACATTATATGTATCACCAGTAGGAATGATACCCGCGGTAACCTTAAGAGCATCGTGCGTGAGCTTTCCGATCAGGTATTGCACACGCTGCGAGTCAGACAGCTGAGTATTGTTATGGATGTTAGTCTTGAAAGACTCGTAAAACATCGGCCACTTCTCAGTAGACCCGTCAAAGAAGGGAATGTCGATTGGCGGAAGCTTAATGCGCGGTTCCGATTTCGGAGGCGTACAAGTTGCAGACGAACGCAATTTGCCACGTGCATATTTCACCTTATCGTAAACATCTTCAAAAGCCATAAGTTCGGCATAATTCGGCACGGCCTTATCGTCCATCGTCAAGTTGCACGTATTAATCTGATCAATAATCTCCTCGAATCGGGAGCGCAAATTGTCCACGGATTCGGACTCCGAAATAAATCGTTCAACAGAACGAGAATCGAAAGAAGCGGTAACATTCTGTGATAGTTTGTATAATTTATTTATTTTCGCGAATAAAACCTCTTTCTTACAAGCCAACATCATAACTTTTTTCTGCAGATCGATATTTTCACCTGTCAAACTCATTTTTACGTCAAAGAAAAAAGGCGCGAACTTTCGAGGCGGGAGGTTCAATATTCTATTTGTAAAATCTAAATAATATTTTTTATTGTAAGTTTCCAGTTTCTTTTAAGAAAAGTGGTAGTTGAGAGAGTCACCATGACCTCAGATAGTGGGGGAGGCAGCGGCAGTGCGAAGTACAATAGGAAACGGAAAAAGGAACCTCCAGATGTGATGATCTCTGATGATGAGGAAAAAGATGAAAACAAACATCTACCGTATTTTAAAGAAAACCACGTAAGGAGCTACCCAGTCAATTCACCAGGGACAGTATTCCCTGTATTTATACAGAGTACAAATGAAAATATAAAATTCCGGTAACAAAGATCCCATTTACTTAAATTCTATCTTCAGTAGATACAATAAAGGTGTAAAAGAAATTAAAAGAGTAAATGCATTGAAATATGCAATAATTTTGACAATCCTAAAAATGCTAATTCATTATTAACAAACACTACTTTCTTGTCTTCTCATGATATAAAAGCATTTATTCCAGCAGCAACTTCAGAGTGCACAGGTGTCGTGAAGTTTATTCCGACAGACCTTAGCTGTAAGCATTTATATGACAAGTTGATAAGTTCACAGGAGATCCTGTCCGTACGACGTTTCACCAAGAAAACTGCAGAAGGCATTATTCCATTGCAAACAGTCTCCATTACTTTTTCAGGCAATGTCCTTCCCACTCATGTCAATTACGGTCTGTGTATTGTACCTGTAGAAGAATATATAAAACCAGTATTACAATGTTATAAATGTATGGGTTTCGGTCATACAACGAAATTTTGCAAGCGAGCTGTTGTCTGCTCAATCTGCTCTGAAGGGCACTCATTCAAAGAATGTACAAATGAAGGTAAACCTCTATGTATAAACTGTAAAGGTGAACACATTGCTGTTGCAAAAGTATGTCCAGTTAAACAACAAAAAATTAACGAAAATAAAGCAAAAATAATGAACAAACAGACTTTGGGCTCGTTTTTCCCAGCTCTGAACAAGACATTCGCAAAGGCAGTGGGTTCTCCGAAACCTCAAATTAAAAAAATTAAAGAAAACAAAGACATAATGACTGATGTTATAAATAATGATATGATACTAAAAGCTATTGTTGACACTTTATTATCTTTCTGTAAGAAAGAAATAACACACCAGTTAACACATCGACTGTAAAGGAGATGTTTATAAAAAATCTAAGTGTTTATGATGGCCCTACATAGGGCCCACTTAATGATAGTACAACACAATGTGCAAAGTTTAAAACCGAAGATTGCCCTTTTTACTTATTTTTTGGATAAATATAACGTAGATATTTGTATACTCAATGAAACCTGGTTAAAACAATCAGATTCTATTTACATTAGAGGTTATAAAATTTTTAGAAGAGACAGTGACAATGGCTATGGCGGTGTTGCCATTTTATGTAAAAGCAATTTAATATGCACGGAAATTGCCACCACTAGTTCTGATAAAGTTCAAACACTTGCCATTAAAGTTAAAACAAATGATAGTTATCTTACAATCTTAGGGTCTTATTGCCCTCCTAGAAACGGTCGTTTTCCTATATCTGTCTTAAAAAATGTGATTAATTCTTTACCTACGCCTATTTTAGTTATGGGCGACTTCAATGCGCATCATACTGCTTTCGGTTCAGCAAATAATAAACCAAGCGGGATTCAAATTTTTGACATGTTGGATGAAATAATATGTGTATTTTAAATACAGGGGATTCAACCACTTTACGTAGACCCAATCAGTCAGCTTCGGCTTTAGATATTGCTTTTGTGTCGCAGGCTTAGCAGCCTCAGCAGAATGGTCCGTATGTTTAAATGATAATTTGGGTAGTGATCATTTTCCTACTTTAGTTAAATTATTTATTTCAGCAGAAATCTATGAAAATGTAGGATCTTTTCAAAAATTTGTTTATAAAAAAGCTGATTGGTCAGGCTATTTAACGAAATCTTGCAATATTTTTGATCCGTTATTAATAGAACCTAATCCTCTTATAGCATATGAAAAGTTTTGTAAGATATTGAATGATTTAAGAGAAGAATTCGTTCCGATTCACAAAATCACAAGTAGTGCTCAAAAGTCTCGCAAATCAGTCCCCTGGTGGAATGATATTTGTTCCTCTGCCGTAAAACAAAGTAAATTAGCACTTTACTCATATAGACGATATCCTACTATGGAAAATTATTTAATCTATAAAAAACTAGATGCCTTAAAAAAGAGAACAATTAAGGAACAAAAATCATTAAGATGGAAAACCTTCTGCTCAAGCTTTGACAGAAATTCTTCCTCCACTCAAGTTTGGAAATTGGTCAAAATATTCAACAGGAAAAAATCATCGCCAAAAATTAAAAATGATGATTTTATAGATAATTTTTTAAATAAGATAGCTTCAGACCAGTCCTCATATGATAACATTGATCATCTTAATCAGTTCTTTGATAGTAATGAATACAATTCGCACTTAAATAAACCTTTTAAAGAAGAGGAATTCAACATGTCATTGAATAATAAAAAAGATACCACTCCTGGTTTAGACAACTTACCATATATGTTAATTAAAAGACTTCATTCTTCTGCTAAATTAGTTTTGCTTGAAATATTTAATGCTTTGTGGCAATTCAATGTTATTCCTAGTTCTTGGAAAACTATAGCTGTAGTACCAATTTTAAAACCAGACAAAGATCCAGCTCTAGCTGAGTCATACAGACCCATATCACTCTCTTCATGCGTTGGAAAAATATTTGAAAATATGATTAAGAACAGGTTGGAAATGTATGTAGAGTCTAGACTTATAATACCATCAGATCAATTCGGATTTCGAAAGGGTAGAAGTACAATCGACAGTTTATTAAAGTTTAGTGGTGATATTCAGGATGCTTTCCACAAGAATGAATATTTAATCAGTGTTTTTTTAGACGTTAGTGGAGCATTTGATAATGTTGATTTAGGTGTCTTAGTTAAAGTTCTACATAGCTATCATATACCGGGCAAAATGTGCAAATGGATCTTTAATTTCTTCTATTCAAGACTTGTCTATATCAAATTCAATGGTAATCTATATGGCCCTAAAGAAGCTTTTAAGGGTGTTATGCAGGGAGCAACTTTATCACCTCTTATTTATATATTATATACCGCTCAATTGCATAAATACATTTCTGTAAAAAATCTTTCAGTATTACAATATGCTGATGACATTGTGTTGTACTCATCTAATAAAAATATATTGCAAGCCCAAAATACTTTAAATGAAGCGTTAAATAAATTATTCTTGTATTATAAAGAAATGCTAAAACTTGATATTAACCCTCATAAAAGTTCTGCTATGATTTTTAGCAATAAAATTGATTATAATAATGTAAATATAGATTTAAGATATTGCTCTGTAAATATTAGTGTAGTAGATGAAAAAAATTTTTTAGGCATTATTTTCGATCCTAAAATGAATTTCAATTCTCATATCTATAAAGTAATTAGTAAAATGCAAAAGAGTGTAAATATTATGAGGCATTTAGCTAGTGTATCTTGGGGGATGGACCCAAAACTTTTAAATATGATTTTTAAGGCAATTGTTAGAAGTCATTATGACTATGGTTTAATAGTTTTTGGAAAATGCATAAGCTCATCTTTATTTCACAAATTAGAAGTCATGCAAAATAAAGGTTTACGCATTATTACTGGGGCTATGTGTTCCACTCCCATTAATTCACTTGAAATAGAGGCAGGTATATCTCCAATAGAAATAAGGGTTAACTACTTATCTGAAAAATATTATCTGAAGATATTGGCTAATAGAGAATACTTTGATTTGTACATTAATAATAGTTTATTACAAGGGGAATTTAAACAGGACCTTGATCATTTGTGTAAATACATTGACCATAATATTCGTTGGGACCTTGGTTCATTAGAAATTCAATTAACTGTGCCTACAATTTGCCAGTATAAAATATGGAATAATGATGATTTTCTGAGTTTTATCAATAGTGAAAAATCTAACCATAGAAGGATATATACGGATGGATCGAAGACAATGAGAGCACCAAAGCAGCGTATTATGATTCCACAGCAAAATTCGGCAGATGCTTTACACTCGATAACAGGGCATCAATATTTACAGCTGAAGTCTATGCTATATTTACTGCTCTTCAGTATATAAGGGGAATAAGCAAAGAAGAAAGTACGTGCTTCATGATTGTTACCGACTCATTAAGTACTCTCAATTGCCTACAAAATCCCAAAATTTCATATAAAAACAACCCATATATTATGAAAATTCGTGAATTATTACATTATAGTGAATACCGAATAGAATTTTTATGGGTTCCGTCACACTCAGGAATAACTGGAAATGAAATTGTGGACAACTTAATGAAAATTCAAGCTCCAGATACTGACACATCGCAATATGCTCCACCTGCAGTTCCAATGACAGATTACTATCCTTATTGAAGATACGTATGTTTGATTTATGGGCAAGAGACTGGGAATATACAAGACAATTCAAAGGAAAATGGTATGCAGAAATACAACAAAATATACCCACCAAACCGTGGTATTTCAAAATAGAATCACCTTCAAGAAAATTTATTACCACACTCAATAGATTAAGACTTGGACATGGACAGTTCCCTGCTCACCTGAAAAGAATTAAGCTCAGTACTTCCGCCGCTTGCAATTACTGCTCATATAATGAAGCCACCTTAGATCATTTAATTCTGGATTGCTCCGCCTTTCATGTGCAAAGATTGCTCCTTATAGATGGCCTAATAAAGGTATTCAAAAACGAAGAAATTCCCCGCCTCCTGCCATCTATACTCAAGAATCCTGAAACATATCAAGACATTTACCAGTACATAGTTTCCACATTTCAAGCACTTTGAGAAATACACACATTCATTAACAAGATTTTTAATCAAGATTCAAGACGTTCAGATCATATAAGAAAATTTTGATTTCAACAGAAAAATAATAAAATTCAAGAATGCTTCATTCAACAGACTCCTATAAAGTCCCAGAGGACTGATCTGCACTCAATATGAAAATATTGTGATGAAGATTTGGCTGTATGGACCGTTCCGAAGCCGTAAAAATATTATAAAAAAAAAAAAAAAAAATACGTCAAAGAAAATTCAAATGTCAAAGAATTATTTACAATGAAAATTGCATAATATTTATGTATTTTAGCATAGAAATAAGGTAAGTTCGCGAATTAAAGAATTTTGCCAATATTACGCAATAATTTTTAAAGAAGTAAGCGGGAAAAATATTTTATGGGATAAATAATTTTATTTCGACGTCAGTTTGGCAACTGAAAAAATGGCGGAAAATGTAATGAATTATAGCGGAAAATTATACCAATAAATTAGGTTAAAAGGGAACAAGGACTGGAACCTATCCTTGGCTCTAAGGACCAAAAAACTATGGAGGGGCGTGTAAATAGCCTATTAGGCCTCCAGGCGGGGAACTTAAATCGTGGGTAATGCGGATCGCGGAGGGGTTGTGACTGATTGGGCTTACCTGGTGCTGGAGTGACCGCTTCTCCGTTCTTCGGGCGTCGCACCGCACAGAGCACGAGCACACAGTTAAACAGTCACACACAAACAGTCACAAATAATAATTATAAGTTTTATTATGTAGCGGCGCGGAGAAAAATATGTGTCGCGGGAGCGCAATCGAAAACAGAAGAAGCAAGATAAGTAATAGTTTTTTAAAGAGTGACAGCGGTAATAGACAATAAAGAAGAAAAAGTCCCGTGAAGGTCGGTTGCTCTGGTGTGCAGCGCTAACCCTAGGTTCGGCATCGCGGACCACACACCAGCTCCATGGGGTGAGGTACTCCCCGAGCCCATCACAGCCAATCCCCCGCTTTCCATGGGCAACTCGCCCAACCAGTTGGTAGAACACGTGGTTAAAGGGATGTAAATGTTCACAGATACACCCTGTATATTAGATGGTGTGAGAATTTATTTATTTATTTAATATGCCATAAGCTGGGAACACTATTCCAGACAGCTTAGTCAGCTGTAACGTCCTAAGCTACTATGATAGTCCAATTTCAGAGAATATTAGACAGGTACACTGGCGTGGCTTAAGTAGAATATTTTGGACATAATGCACATAAGTCTGTTTACTTATTGCAGTTATGAAGGGATTTTATCACGTAAGAGCAGAATAGCTATGTTAAGCGCACAAAACGTAAGTTTGGTACGGGAATACTAGCGCCGGCATTACACCGGCCACATCCCCTATTTTTTGTGATAGGTAGCAGACGAGCAGGCGGATCACCTGATGGTAAGCAGTTGCCGGCGCCCATGGAAACAAGCAACACCAGTGGAGTCACAAGTGTGCTGCTAACCTTTTATCCCCTTCCCCCCGATGAGCCTCCGGTACCCTCACTCACTCGGCGAAAGACAGCAAAGGAGTTGCTTCACGCCGGTTTTCTGTGAGGCAGTGGTATCACTCCGGTCGAGCCGGCCCATTCATGCCGAAACATGGCCTCATGCCTTAAAAATACTTTTCAAAGCTGATCAGATCACTAATGAAAAAGTAACCGGTAGGAATCCAGACATATCCATTAAGAACTTACCAGTCGATCACCGGAATGAATTCGGTTCATCAACCTAAAAACGAAGGTCAAACGACAATCGATTCGTCACACTCATTCATCAAACTCTATGTAGAATCGATAATGATTTAGTATTCAATTAATTCAAACATATGACAGTTTTTATTCTTTGGTAAACAAATTCTTTGCAATTTATTCTTAAGTACATAATGCACTCATCGAAGAGTTCTGGTGGGACTCCAACCCACAGCCTACCACATACAGAGTAATCTATTCTAACTCCGACTGAGCCTTAACTTAACTCATGAGTTTCATCTTAACTGGTAGTCTAATACGTGTAATAATGTTTCTACTGGATGACCTATATTAAACATTATTGCAAATTGGACTTTATTCTTTAGGAGTCGATTTTAGCTGTATACCTACTGTTGGCGACCTTTATTCTTTAGAGGGGGATTTATTCGTTTTACTTATTAAGTGACCTTCGGGATTAAACCTACTTAATTTAACGATGTATATGTAAGTCGTGTGACGTAATATATGTAATTATGGTCCTATAAATTCTTCATCATTATCATCATTTCAGCCAATAGGCGTCCACTGCTGGAGATAAGGCCTCCCCTAACTATCTTCACAAAGACCGGTCTTGACATTGCAAGGAGAACAGACGACCGTTGGGGTGGAAAGGTCCTTTAGTGGAGGCCGCAGCCGTGGCAGGCCTCCCACCAGTTGGACCGACGATCTAGTGAAGGTCGCGGGAGTCCCTTGGATGCGGGTGGCTATAAATTGTTATTTAACCATAATTCTGTAAACACTATTAATTAACTAATGTAAACAAACTGCGAACTACCGCGGTAATTAAACCAATCAAAGTCAGTCGCGCGGAGAGTTTTAAATAGATCGCTATTTGTGGCTGCCAGTGATAACTTGTAACGCTAAATTGCAATGTACAGTGCCAAATTACTTCATTAGCATGACATTTGGCAGAAGGTTGTTTATTGCATTAGGTCAGTGTTTCTCAAATTGTAGAATCAAAAAGGAGTATAATTAAATATTTACTTATATAAAATTTTGACCTCGCGTAAATTATGGTGGTCTATAGAAGTTATTGCTTTAAAAAGAATATAGAAGATGTATAAATCCTCTAACCGGTATTTGGATACGGTGGCCTATCTTAATTCTTAACGATCGGCTACATTTTAAATATTTATTATTGTAACATAAATAATTCACAATATACATAGGTAGGTACATGATAAAAAAGCGGAGCGCTCTTATAGTTTCGGAAAAAGTAACTGTCACATACTGACAGACAAACATGACGATTTGACGAACCTATTGGGTTTCTGTTTTGCCATTTTGCTACGGAACCCTAAAAAGTATGAAACTACAAATTCAATTAGCAATTAATGAACCAAAACCATCATCACATCAACAACTCAATGTGCTTGTTAACTAACATTCAGAATAAAATCAACACATTCCATTCGCCAGTGATACGATCAAACGCTGCCGAATATGTAATTATCCGTCTTTGTTTGATGTACTGAAATAAAAGTTGTCCATTACCAAAGGATCCATTAGCGTACAAGTCTGCGAAACTATAGAAACACCTCTTAAACCAATCGAATAAGGATCACATTTGAATAAAGTTGTATACTTACATTAGTGCACACTGTACCCAACTTTTCCAAGTGATCAATTTTCAACCTTATTTCTTTGCAATAAGGTCTTCTGTAACAATAGCTAAGAACCTAATACACACTGAAATGGATTGGGCAGTGACGATATTAATTTCCTTTTTTTCCTATCAGACCATTGGAAATTCGAAATTCGAATTTATTAAATGCTTTGTTCGTGGAAGTCGTTACATTTTTTGTCACAAATAACATTTAGGAAAATTATGATTAATTGTTTATGATGATGACGTGTGAATGAAAATTCTAATGAATTAGGGAAAGTTGTCGTAATATATTATAATCTTTTTAGGGTTCTGAAACTAAGAACGAGAATACAGAGAACCTTTATACGGTCACAACTTATTCTAAGACTTTTGGAAATTCGCATTATAATTCAGCTTTTCATATAAACTCGTTCACGTGAATGGACAATACGACCAAAATATTTTTCACCATTTTTATATGCTTTTCAAATAAAGAAAGAAAAAAAAAGTGACCCGTATTTGTTAGTTTTAATTAAATGTGTATATTTATTTAAATAAACGTCTTTTAAAAGGCAGAATAATATACCGGAAGTGACATAGCCCTGCGGCTGAATATGAAATGATGTCGGTGCTTACTTACCTACAATAAAAAAGTTAAGGTCAAAGAGAATAAGATCACTATGTTGCCTCTGTCATAATTGTCAATGTCAATGTTTGTTTTACTACTAAAGTTTTGTTATTTTCATATCATTATAATTAGTGATGCGCCGAATAGTGGTTTCACCGAATAACCGAATACCGAATAATATTCGGTTCAATCTTTACCGAACCGGATATTCGGCCGAATTATTCGGTTTACCATTTTCTATTTTGTTTCCGATCTCTCTTCTATACTAGATACGGTGACCATAAAGCACTTAAGTCAATTCGTACTGAGATATAACTAAAGTGTTTATTCCTTCCGTGTCAGAAATTTTCTTAACGTATCTCTGTTATAGTGTCTTTTAAGTAAATAATGCACTTAATAAAATCATCGCAGGGTTCAAGTGGGACTCAAACCCACAACCCTCCACATACCGGGTGGCTGTTCTGGTATGCAGTGGGTGGTGGTATGTGAAAGGTCGAGTACCACCTGGACTCTTGGATGATTTTTTAAGAGCACCTACTTAAGAATAAATTGCAAAGAATATAAAAAAGTAACAAAAATTAAATTGTTTATCATTAAATAACTTATAATAAAATTATTTATTGTAGATTCATATTTTTATTTTAATAATTTGCCACATACATAGGTAAGTGTTTTTATTAAAAAATTAATAAATTATAATTTTGATCTGAGTTCGAAAACAAAGCTTTATAATTATTATTTATTTAAATTTAAAAAGGCCAGATATTTGTAAGTATAAAAATAAATAGAAAAAATAAATATTGATTGATCTGGCTAAAAATAAATGAATTAGGTATTTTTTTAAAGTTAATGTTAGCTTTTTTTAAAGTTATGACATATATACTAATAGGGCAGGAAATAAATATGTGGACTCTAGATGTTAACATACACGTTGATTTCAAGATTAATTGATTTCATTTATTAGCTTTTTAACACATTCCTCGCCAGTTTTATTTAATTTACAAAAACATAAATCCATACTTCCATACTAATATTATAAATGCGAAAGTAACTCTGTCTGTCTGTCTGTTACTCTTTCACGCCAAAACTACTGAACGGATTTAAATGAAATTTGGTATACAGATGGTCTAGACCCTGAGAAAAGACATAGGCTACTTTTTATTGCGAAAAAGAGGTTAAAAGTGGGGTAAAAAGTTACTTTTCCACGCGGACGAAGTCGCGGGCGGCCGCTAGTATTACATAAAGAAACTTGTCCTTTTAAATTCCATGTTATATAGCCAGGAAAATAGAAATACTTTAACCGAATACTCTAACCGAATACCAGCACTAAAACCGAATAATTCGGCCGAATACGAATAGTGAAAAAAGTGCCGAATATGCCGAATACCGAATACCAACCGAATATTCGGCGCATCTCTAATTATAATGAACACCGACTGCTTACTTTTGCTGGACGTCTAGTCAGAAGGCAAGCATAGTCATGATTGCCTTGACGACTCATCACGCTTTTACTTTGGATTTGAAATCGATTGCCATTACGACAAGCCAAGGATAACACTAAGGATAACACGTTGGATTTCGCATGCTACCAACACGGATAACGGGCAAGGAAAAGTGGCAGCCTGCATTCACTGCACCTTTCTGCAATGAAAATTCTTCTTCGCTGTCTATTTTACAATCATAGGTTACGAAATTATTCGTTTTTGATTCGTAAATCGTAATCGTAATTTGACGTTTGTTGTTTGGTTTATGACATTTTGTTTGCGCCTAGCCAAGGATTTTGAATGAAACAAATTGCTGCACATGAAATAATTTACTTATATTTTTGATTAAAAATTATAAATTGACATAAAAATTGCGTTTACATAATGATGATTGCCGAATCCTTAACATTCCGCCCTCTATTGACACAACACATCCTTCATCACACAACTTCTCCTTTCGTTCGCTGTTGTTCTTCTTTATGCCACCTGCATCACGGAACCCGCACTGAACTCACACTCGTATACTGAACTCGCAACTCGCACAGAACTCTAAACGCCAACTCTCATACTGAACTCGAACTCGAACTGAACTCGCACTGAAGCGATGCAGGCGCCTCTGGTTGCGAAGTATTTCGGTCTAGCGCCTAGCCGCTAATTTTGAATGAAAATAACGTGCTGCACTTGAACTTTTATATTTTGATAAAAATAAAAATCTAGATAAAAATTACATTGTTTTGTTTTTGACGTTTGACGTGTTTTGACGTCTTAGGAACATTTTTTTTTTTAAATCGGACCTGGGTACTTACTATAATGAGGTTGGTTGGTGTCAATCCTGAACTGAACATATTTTTTTTTAGTCAATATGAGCAAAGGCTTTAAAAATCTGACTAGCCGAGTGATGACGTCAAACGGGGTTTTTTACATTCTATTTATTTTCTCCGTAAATACCTTTTTAAAAATTCTGAAACTATTTTTCTCAAACACCTATTAGGCTAATCTAGAAATGGTATTTTTTGTTCCGAGAAATATTTTTTTGTCGTATTGTCCATTGTTCATTTTGTATGAGGAACCAAAAAAAAGTTTGATGAATTTCGGAAAGCTGTAAAATAGGTTGTTCATAATCGTTGATTGAATAAATGGTTAATGCACACACATGCACAATGATCTCGGTGTGTTTCGATGTGAATGACAGAGATTATAAGAAAGAGAGACACAATACGAAATAATGCTAATAACTAAAACGAACTCTTCGATATCAAGGTCACCACGCCCCGACTTTGCGTTTACTTATTTAATGCTATTATCTCACAATATTACGATAAACTACCATTCAAGTAAGAGTTGTAAAAAGTTCCTAGAGTAAACATAATGTTACTAACAAGATAACCAAACAACACCAAATAAAAACGACTTATTTCGCAATCATTACTAATACTATCAAAAATATGTACACGATTATATACCTTATGCTATTGTTATAAGTGCAAGAATGCATAAATCTTAAAACTAATCGTACTTACTTTAATGCGGAAGATTCAAACAACCTTTGACCTCATCATAGAACAAAATCATTGCGAAGTATTATGTAACTTACGCTGTTAGTATTAAGGTCCAATTCAAGAAATGTCAAAAGAAATATTTGTTTACTTATTATTGTGTATTTAAAGATTATTCTATTGTTTCTTTCGAAATAACTACATACTTATCTATACTTAAGTTATAGCGTTGTTAAATTGAATGAGCCTCGATCGGAGTTATATCATGGGCGTCTCAGAAGACCGGCGTGAAGCAGCTTCTGCTGTGTTTCGTCGAGTGAGTGAGAGTACCGGAGGCCCAATTAGGGGAAAGTTGGCTGCGCATATGTGAATCTATTGGTGTTGCAGGTTTCTATAAGCGGTGGCTATAGCTTACGATCAGGTCTGCTCGTCTAATTCTTATTTTGTGGTTGACCCTGGGTTCAATTTTCGGATCGAGCAAAATGTTTCAGATTTTTCAAACATAACTTGAGTTTGTAATCACCAATCCGCATTGGGAAAGCATGGTGATTAAACCTAATCCCGTCGTAGTGGCGATAACTTGATTTCTATGATAGAGGCCTTTGCCCAGCTGTGGGACAGTATATATGTTGATACTTTTACTTTTATTTATAGGTAAAATTTTAAACTTCAGTCATTTAATTTCAATAGTTCAATATTTGTTTACACAGATGATTTTTTTTATTTATTCACCGATAAACGCGTATAATATTTTGTGTCTGGTCCATACAATTTAATGTAATTATATGGTATGTTTAATCAGATGCTGTCAGTGTCATTATTTTAATTTAACTGCAATTTTTACAATAAGGTAAAGTACAGATATGACGTCATTTAAATCAAAGAATTTACGATTTATCAAAAGAAATAAATTATCATATTGATAAAATTATTTATTTGATTGATACAAAATAAAATTATTTAAGTTAGATATCTACTAGCGTAAATAATAACTACATTCTCTTTCTGTCAACCAATTATTAAATAAATTAGTTACACAAAATATTTTTTTACGGATTTGACGGACTGACAACCAAGTCTAATAAACGTTCCATCTTTTTCTTTTTAAGGTACGGAACCGTTAAAATAGAAAAGTTGGGATTCACCCATCGTACCATCAGTATCAGGTAAGATTCCCTGTACTATTATATGTATTGTATATATATATATAGATTTTCAATTGTTTATTACACCCTATTTAAGATGAGAAGTGCTAATTTTTTTTGGAAAAAGTAAGTAGGTACCTAGTCAAAAAGGTTTTATCTGACGTTAGTGATTCAATAAATAAATGAATAAGTACGGTTCTAACTAACAAAACCAAGGGCGTCCCCCAGTACGTACAACAAACATGTTTTTCGTTCAAAATGTTAATTTTTTCATTTCAAAGCCGATTTATTCGATTGAATTCGATTCCTGGGCTAGGTTATTTCTGTTAGAGTTTCCTGTTAATACATTCTCAGAGTAGCAAACCCCGCTCTGTGAAGGTTAGTTACCAAAAAATTGTGTCGATTTTTTTATGTGTTAGGTAGCAGTCGAGAAATTGGTCCATACACTTGAAAAACCAGTGGGGTCACACAAGATTGCCAACTTCCAATTATAAAAATTATGATGAAATGGAATTAAAATAGTTTATTCAATTTAGGTCCATACAGAACGCTTATGAATGTCATTCCCCATTTGACATTGAAGTCGGATTAAAGATTTGTATGGATGAATGTATGACATCTCTAAATTCGACTTCAATGTCTAGTGCACTACAATTGCCCCCAGATCTTGAGTTTAGACATCGAGTATACAAAAAGTTTTAAAAGGAAGTCTAGTTAGACGCAACTAAGGAACTACGGCAATATCAGCGTGTTACTGGCACAAATGACGTGACTTGCGTTCTCAATCATTAAGAAGATTACGCCAATTTATAAGTAGTTTGTTTATTAGCTGAAGAATTTTAGTGTTTTTAAATTCTTTTTTTGTGTTACATAACTTAAAAGGAAGCAAAAAAGAAAAAAAATTGTACGTCGACTCCAAACATTGGATTGCACTTTAGAACCTTGTCACATTACATATTATAAGAAAATAGAAGTCGTTCGAATTTCTTATGTGTATTGTGACAAGGTCCTAAAGTGTATGCATATTTTTGTAGTCGACCATACAAAACCATAGTAGGTACTATTTACTATGTATATAAAAAGTACCTATATATGCAAAGACCCTCTCCTCTCCTCAAGCAAACAAAACTGGCACTTAACCTTAGACTAGTGACGGTATCGTTAAGTTAACAAGTAAATAGTTAATGTTCCAAGAAAACTATTTTTGTTTGCGGACCAACGTATGTAATACTATATAAATTAAAATACTTAGGTATAGCAAACAAAACACGGACCTAAAGCACAGCCTAGATCTATGGTATGTAACTAAATCATTAAAATCTTAACAAAAAACGAAAAGGAAAGCCCATTGTTTCAGGAAGGGATGAAAGTAAGTATCGAGTTGAAATTGATACCATCTAATGTGAATAGGATTTCTTAATTAATTTATTTATTTGAATTCAAAAAACACGGCAATTGCCAATTACATTAGTTGAATTAGAGTACTTAAATTAATAAAATCGAAATAATAAACTACGATACAATCAATAAATAACATTATGCCATTTGAACAAACACAGGCACTCTCATACATCTCGTTCACAAAATCTCCGACATTCGGTCACCAACTTCATCCATGCATCCGCAAACGAAGATTAAGACGAAGGGTATGGCACTCTAGCGCCGCCAATTGATTTAAATTTATAGGTAAGCCAGATCTATTATTACCTATTACTGAACCCCAACCCCTTGGCCAACACTTATACTAATATATTTATTGAATAACTGTGCACAACTCTCAAAAATTGACTACAACTCGAAAAAATTATTATCGCCAAAAGTGACCACTTTTGGCGTTAATTATTATTTCGAATACAAAAACAGGCCAAAAAGTTGTGCATAGTTATTTAATAAATAGTATACGAGTAAGTGTTTGCAGAGAGGTTGGGGTTCAGTGATAGGTAATATTAGATCCAGCTTAGTAGCTATAAATATAAATCAATTGGCGGCGTTAGAGTGCCGTACCCTTCGTCTTAAGTTTAAGAAATAACTCCAACTCTAACCGATATTAAAATACCTACTTTAAGTTCTAGCTCAAATCCCTAACATCCATTAAATTTATTACAAGACGAAGTCCATATTATTTAATTCAACAAGTGAACATTTCGTTATAAACTCGAGCTAACCTGCATTGAATATTTGATCCGGACCTTTGACTTGGTGGGCCTCAAACCGTAGCTGAATTTATAACGAGGCCCTCAAACTAGGACAATCATATGTAGGGCATTGTAGGGTCGCCAGAGATGGTTTATTATGGACTGAGCATCAAGTTAAATGTGTTTGACCGTAGACACTTTATAGTTTCAACTTTCATATTTTCTCTAAAATATCAGTCTCTTGTTGTATAAGCAAACATTTTCTGTGTCCTCCAGCCGATATTTGGTTACGGCGGCCAGTTTTAATAATCAGTCTTGTACGCAGTATATATGTCGCAGTCATCTGGTTTAATCAACTGTTTGAATGGATGACTAGCGCGTTCATTGAATTGCGACGTTTAATTGAATGACTAAAGGACAACTCGTCAAGTTGTTTAATATAACGTTCAACTTCTTGACTGAACGTCATTTAGCATAGTCGTCGAATGGGATGTAGCTGACTGTGTAATGTTTGATAAGTTCAAAACTTAAAAGATAACTAACTTTAGATAAAATAAAATTTGAAACGACATAATAAACACACATTAATAAGATTGTTTTCGCAAATAAAATATCAAAACAGTGCTATTTTATTCGATTTGTACCAGCTGTTTGACGCCATCTTTGTTTTGATGAGCACCAACGCCGCAGTGGAAAAAAAATTAACTAAATTACAATCACTTGACTAATTTTACGTCCGCGCGCTATGTTCAAAGAGCTATGTTTCAATCCCCCCTAATTTGTTGGACGTTGAGTGAGGCTTGTTCATTCAACAATCGGTCTAGTCATTCAATTAAACGTCGCTATTCAATGAACGCGCTAGTTATCCAATCAAACAGCTGATTAAACCAGATGACTGCGACATATACATATTATAGTGTTCAAATGTGTGCGCAAACACAGGTGCACTCCCTATTCCCTTACCCTGTTAATTCGATGAAAAAAAATATCTATCAGTTTTTCTTCTTTTGTAAATAAAGCCCCATATCTGGAATCAAAATAAAAGTAACTGAACCCAAAGCTGACTTACGAGTATTTGTGCCACAGAAGACCACTGACGCGTAATCCATTAGTAGTTGATCTAAGGTCGTCCCATAATATTACGGTGTAGTGAGCGGTACAAATCTTCATTTGATTTGACCTTTTGGTCATTCTGTATTCCATTTTACTATAAGGAAGGGATTTGTATTGACATTTATGTTATTTACGAACATACTGTGGAACTGAGCGATCTTCTAGTGTATTTGATTTATTCGCCCGAAGCGCGAAAGGTCCCGGGTTCGATTCCCGGTCAAGTCAATTTAGGAAAACTACATTTTACAAGTTTTTTGGATCTGGGTGTTCTAGGTTGACGCCCCCAGTTATCGTCATCTGGTACTCATAGTACAGCGGTCGGCCTAGTTTGAGACCAAGTTGATTGGTGTGATTGTCTGGCGCATTTATTTGTTTATTATTGTTCTAACCGACAGTATGGCTATTTTGGCCAATCTCAACCATCAGCCATCGACGCAGGACATGTTAATACATTTCTTGAGCTTGTGGCCGAACGAAATATAATGGGCGACACAAAGTTTGCAAGACTGCGCTGGCTCGGTCACGTTGAGAGAATGGAGTCGGATCGAGCTGCCAAGAGGGCTTACCTGGGTCGATCTGCCGGGAAGCGCCCAGTGGAGCGCCCCAGATATCGCTGGATGGACCAGGTCAAGAAGGATCTTGGTCACCTTCAAAGGCCAGATTGGCAAGAGGTGGCTGAGAATAGAGCGGCGCGCATTCTCGTCTCGGAGGCCAAGATCCACTTTGAGTTGCTGAGCCAGCGTAGAAAGTAAGTATGCGTGGCTCAAGAGGCAACGGGCAGGGCACATTGCGAGGAGAACGAATGGCCGGTGGGGTAGAAAGCTCCTTGAGTGGAGGTCGCGTGCAGGAGGCCGCAGCCGTGGCAGAACTCCCTCCAGGTGGACCGACGATCTAGTGAAAGTCGCGGGACTCCCTTGGATGCGACTGGCACAGAACCGATTTGTGTGGAGAACGTTAGGGGAGGCCTATGTCCAGCAGTGGACGTCATTTGACTGAAATGAATGAATGATGAATACTCGTATGTGTAAGTGACCCATAAAATATGAAGAAGAACAAATCAATATTGCCGTACTCCGTAACATACCCCGCATTTTAATTAATATGTCACGTACATTATCGGCTCGTTGTATCATTTTATCTGACAATCAGGCGCGCACGGAAGCGGCTATTATTGTCAAAAGATAACAAAATATTGGTTCATGGAAATATTTCGGCAGTTACTCGTATCCGAACGCGTGAATGTATGAAGCGAGTTTTGACAACGATCGTTTATTTTCGCCTGGCTTCTATTTCACCGCTCTCGTATGTGTACCTGACGACCCGTTTAGCGCAATGGTTTGAGCGCCGGTTGAGACGTAAGGGTCGCGCGTTCGATTCCCGCACCGACACAAATGTTTGTTGATGAAACAGATATTTGTGTTGGGTCTGGGTGTTGTGGTTCCTTCGTTGTTTCTGGTTTCCATAGCACAAGGGAAAACCTTAATTTGGGACCAGGACAATGTATGTGTTGTTGTCTCAATTTATTTATTTATTATTATTTATACCTTTTGGGCCATAATAGCCACAAAGTGGGAACAAAACGGGACCGTAGTCGCCCAGGATCGTGAAATGTGGAGGACGGGTAGGGAGGCCTTTGCCCAGCAGTGGGACACGACGGGCTTTTAATAATAATAATAAATATGTAGAAAGCGTCAATACTACACACGGCGAGCTATTGTGAGCTACACGTATGTACACCACAGAAAACTACTATCGTCAGGCAAATAAGACTGTAACTCTACACACATTAGTAGTGGGCGTTAATAGTTATAACCATTAAATTAACACGATAAAAAAAATACCCATTAACAATGTTAAGAAAAATTCCCGTAAAAAGCTAAATTTCACTTTTCGTAATTCTTTATGTAGCTTCTTGCTTTCTTCATTCTTTTTTTTTTTTTTTTTTTGCTCGACTTGGCGGGAGCACTGCCGTACTGCATACTAAAGTTATAACAAATAACAGTTAAGATAGCCGGTTATTTTTAATTAGCATTAACTATTCACATGTTAAACAAAAATAACATTTAATCCCAAGTCTAACACACATCATCATCATCATCTCCCTGCCCTGTTCCCAGATTATCTGGGGTTGAGCAGTAGTTAAATGACTGTAATTTACAAAGTTATTTTGTATTTGGTATTGTCAAATAAACAACAAGGAAAATAAAATTACTATAAATTAGGCTACAGTGACATCTAGAGTGGAAGTATAGATAACAATATAACATTAATACAATATAAATAAATAAATATGTATCAGTAGGTAATTCATTGCTTAAAGACTTCAATTCCTTACTTTTACAAAGGCAAACAGTTTATATTAATGTTTAATTACTTTTTATTGCTATTTACTTCCAAAATTCACAATCAATATTGCGCAACATTATTGATTTTGAATAGCTGCTGCTCTCCTTTCCCGGATTGGGAATCCAATACCCTCACTCACTCTGCGAAACCAAGTACAGGTAGGTACCAGCGGTTCTTTGTGCAGCCTTGATATTAATCTGGTCGAAGCTAAGCGGTCCATTCATGACGAATTGTGGTTTTCTAGGTAAGCACGAATACAAAATTCGTACCACAAAAATACGTGCAAGGTACAGCATGAGTCTGCTTACTTCAGCTAGTCTTTTATATCTTCTTCTATACATACTATTTATAAAGAAGTAATTTCATGTGACAACGACTAGGCTTATAGGGAAACCGAAAACACGAAACACTGGCGCGATGGAAGCGACACCCAACGCCATCTATAGCGTATAGTTTGGAACTACTACAAAGTGTAGATTCGGGTCCCGATACAAAGTCAGAATGGGCCACTAGTATAAATAATAGGTCTTATAAAGAACCATACATCTATAAATGATGAATACGTTGACGATTTGAACTTTATGTCAAAGACCATAAAGACCAGAACTATTTACAGAGTCAGTTTATGGGTTGATAAAGCTGACGGTACAATGCAATTAGATAGACGCAAGGCAGACAAAGTTGTTCATTCCACGCCAAGTTTTAATGAGTGTGAGTTGCTTGGCATCTTAGGAGTTTCAGGTGCCCTAGCGTCGGAATGTGTACGGAAATATGAGCCTTATTACAATTACCTTTATGCAATATTATGCTATACTAGCTCTCTTTAACATTGCTCTACTTTGTACCTATTATAAAATCGACATTATGTTATACATTATTATATACAATATTGAATTGTGGGAGAGCCACGCTTTGGCATGAATGGGCCGGCTCGACTGGAGTGATACCAATGCCCCACAGAAAACCGGCGTGAAGCAGCCCCTGTGCTGTGTTTCGCCGAGTGAGGTACCGGAGGCCCACCCGTGGAGGGGAAGGGGATTAAAGGTTGGCAGCGCACGTGTAACTCCACTGGAGTTGCAAGTGTCCATGGGCGGCGGCAATTGCTTACCATCAGGTAATCCGCCTGCTCGTTTGCTACCTATAAAAAAAAATACACTTATGCACCTATGGTGGTTCTACGTAGATTTTAGTCTGTCATTTAGTGAATATACAAACTTTAACCTTGTTTCCCACTGCCAAAAGCTATACACCTCTATTTCATCCATATTTAACAGTGGGAGAGCCACGCTTCGGCATGAATGGGCCGGCTCAACCGAAGTAGGTAATCCTCACAGAAAACCGTAGTGAAGCAGTGTATGCGCTGTGTTTCGCTGCGTGAGTGAGGGTACAGTCGCCGTCAGATATATCGTAGCAGACAAGACGACCAAATATATCTGAACAAATTAAAATGTCAATAAGTTCTGAACGCTACAAGTAACCATTAATATCTGAACATTCAGTACTGCATAAATATCTGAGCAGGTGCCAGTCATTAACTTCTGAACATACAACTAACCAATAATATCTGAACACTCAGTACTGCATTAATATCTGAGCAGATGTCAGTCATATATCAGGATAAACAAAGTACGTAAAGAAAAGAAACAAAGTGTCATTACATATTTGAATCTGAAAATTATTTTTAAAAGTGTGTGGCCAGGATGTAGGCAAAGGAGTTTCATCAAACCAAGATATTTATTACCAACGAGCGGTCACGAAGCGAACATGTTAAAGATGATTGTATTCGTTTATATGATGAGATTGATGATTCATTCATTCATTCAGGTGATTCAGAGACACTTTTTACTTTTCGAATAACTGCTGTTACAAAAAAGTTGATGTCGCAAAAATGGCCGCCATTTTGTTTTTTTTTCTTTAAATATCAAAACCTATTATTATTTGATATGATTAATTAAAAAACTCTCAGGGTTGTCGAAACTTTTTCCGCAAAAATAATCCCCAACACACAAAAAACAGCCCTTATCAGTGAGTCAGTCATTGGTAATCGAGCTTTATATAAGTATTATGTTGAGCGACGAACGCGACGTTGCCAAATTGATTTCTAAAACGATAGGCAACCTCGCATTGGTATTGACGTGCGTGAAGGATGACAGTTCAGATATTATTGGTAATTATGTTCAGAAGTAAATGACAGCATCTGCTCAGATATTAATGCAGTTCTGAATGTTCAGATATTATTGGTAAGTTGTATGTTCAGAACTTATTGACATTTTAATTTGTTCAGATATATTTGGTCACCTTGTCTGCTACGATATATCTGATGGCGACTGTACAAGAGGCCCAATCCAGGGGAAGAGAGGCTAAAGGATAAGCAGTGCACTTGTGACAGTACTGGTGTTGCAGGTGTCCCACTCTATAGTCCAGATTTAGCCCCTTGTGACTATTTCTTATTTAAAAATTTAAAGCAAAATTTGAGAGGTCGCAGATTTTCAACAGATCGAAGAGATGAAGGAGGCGGAAAACGACCATTTTGACACCCAAGACAAAACGTATTTTTTTAATGGTCTAATGTCACTAATTGACAAATGTCACAAATGCATTTCAGTTCGTTGCAGGAGATTACATAGAAAAATAAAAAAAAAATCATCCATTTATGTCTTTTCTTTCATACTTAGGTAGATTACTTTTCAGGCACCCCTCGTCTTGCCGGCTTCTGTATTCCCAGAGAGCTACATTTTGGGTATCTTTAAGTCGAGAGTGAAATGGCTTCTTCTGGGAAAACACGCTACATCTTACACCTCATTCTCGCTCTCCATCAGATGAGATGAGGTCAAGTGCAAACCCATTTAATATAAAAAAAGTATAACAAAAATAGTGCAAAGGAAAATTAGTGTAATCATGTTGTTAGACAAATACGTTTTTTGTATTGCTACCTACTGGATATTCTTCACACTGCGGTCGAGCTGGAGACCTATTTTTGAATTTTCGCTTCGTCCAAACAAAACTACTCGTTTCGCTATGTTGACTAAAAAAAATATGTTCAGTTCAGGATTGCACCAACCAACCTTATTAGTAAGTACCCAGGTACGATTTAAAAAAAAGTTCCTAGACGTCAAACACGTCAAACGTCAAAAACAAAACATGTAATTTTTATGTAGATTTTATTTTTATCAAAATATAATAAGTTCAAGTGCAGCACGTTATTTTCATTCAAAATTAGCGGCTAGGCGCCAGGCCGAAATACTTCGCAACCAGAGGCGCCTGCATCGCTTGCAGTGCGAGTTCAGTTCGAGTTTGAGTTCAGTATCGAGTTGGCGTTAGAGCTGTGCGAGTTGAGTTCAGTATACGAGTGTGAGTTCAGGCGGGTTCCGTGATGCAGGTGGCATAAAGAAGAACAACAGCGAACGAAAGGAGAAGTTGTGATAGACACTTAGACATCCCTCAGCCTGTCAATAGAGGGCGGAATGTTAAGATTCGGCAATCATCATTATTTAAACGCAATTTTTATGTCAATTATAATTTTAATCAAAAATATAAGTAAATTATTTCATGTGCAGCAATTTGTTTCATCAAAATCCTTGGCTAGGCGCAAACAAAATGTCATAAACCAAAAAAAACACGTCAAAAATTACGATTACGATTTGAACGATCAAAACTAATAATTTCGTAACCTATGATTGTAAAATAGACAGCGAAGAAGAATTTTCATTGTAGAAAGATGCAGTGAATGCAGGCTGCCCATTTTC